>CM077313.1:84554799-84692299 GCA_039655065.1 Glossophaga mutica
GCCAAATCAGCTGCAGGAGTGTGCCTTGGCCCCTCGTGGCTGACATGGCTCGCAGCTGCCCCAGCCGCCAATTGGCCTGCACACGCCCATCTCCCGCTGCAGCGGAGGGACTCTGACCCCATTCCTGTGGAGCCGGAAATACTTACACCTGAGGGCCACTGATGTACCTGCTTAAGCAGAACAAAGAAACACTCACTGAGCCTGCACCAGGAGAAGACATTCCCATACAAGCTGGTAAGTGCAGGCTGTGTGGGCTCTTTATTCATCGGTGAGAAAGCGTTCCAGGCCCAAGGCCCAGTCTTCGGTGGCTGAGCAGGGGTTAAAGAACTGCAGGGATGGGACCACCTTTCCTAGTACAAAGTGATGATGGTCCTCCCCACCCCAAGTCTGACTCGTCTAAGAAGATTTGGAAGCAGAAGTGCTCCGGGCTCTGCTCTGCTTCCTGAGAACAAAATGAATGAAGACAAAGTCATCAGTTGTGACCTTTGGTGTCACTACTCACCTGCTGGTCTGCCTTTCAGCAGGAGAAAGTGCCCAAGGAGGAAATCCGTGGTCGGGGCCTCTCCTCATCTCACGTTTATGTATCAGGCTGGGCCCCAGGAGTTCCAGCTCCACTTAACATTTCCCAGGGCAATTCAGCAAACGCTTGGCTAACTACTGGCAACTGAAGATTCCTGAGACTTCCCCTATAAGGTTCACCCCAGTTCATGCCTCCCTGTGTCCTTGCGTTTTGAGCTGTCAGCCACCCTCAAGATCTGTGACTTGGTTTTTGTCTAGCAACTTTGACATTGAATGCTCTATGTCAAGATTGACTAGCCAGTAGGCATCGAGATCACATTTGCTTCCTGCCCAGCACTTTCTCATTGGAGGAGGGATCAATGCAGAAGGGTAGAGAGGATTATCCCAGTCTGCCTGAGGTGTTCCCCACCCTCATTCCCTGCACACATGGGCATACTATGTTACCTGCCTCTCACCTTCTCTTTCAGCCATCAGGCCTACTAGTTCACGGCTAGAAGGAACTGCCTGGAAATAAGACCCCAGGGCATCTTCATGTTGCCATTACCTGGCAGGGACTGGGGAGCAAGGAACTGTGGGTTTCCCTTTGAGATTGATGCTCTGGTGCCCTTCCCAGATCCTCCTCCAGGACCAAAGTATCACTCCCCTGCGGTCAGGAGGTCTGCCTGCTGGTGCTTACAGTTGAATCCCTACCCAAGAATTGCATTTGGCTGAAGAATTATGACCCCTCCACAACAGCATCTTGCATCCAATGATTGGCCGGTGTGTAGGGTACCAAAGTCTAGCCCTCTTGCTTCAGTTGGCCACCTGTGAATGGCTATCCCAGCACCTCTGGACTGGCCATGGCCTCTCTTGTGACCATAGCACAGTTCGACCTCTCCTACTGCTCAGTCCTGCTACCCTTGTGGACCCACAGGGTGGTTCCCAGATCCACTCACCAATGAACCTTCTACACACGATCTCATCTCCGAGTCTGCTTCTCAGGAAACCTGATCTGTGACAACTCTCCCAAAGGGAGGGAAGAATTCTGGAATATCAGAGGGAGAAAATACAATGACAATCACCATCAGTGATATAGGTTCAATATTTACACTCTATACCAACTTCCCCTTCATCTTTCCTAGGTGGGTTGGGGAGGAATATAGTTACAGGTGGAATTATAGTAAAGTGTATGCTAATGAGGTGTTGATCCATATTTCTTTTCCTAGAATCATCATAATTTGGAAAAAAAAACATATCTGCAACTCCTAAAGCCTTTAATTCATCTTGGGCAAATTGCTATACTTTGAGGAAATCTACATATGAGCTTGTGGGCAGGCATGAGGGCTGGTTCATGAGTAGGGGATCAGCAGATCACTTACTGTATGTGATTTGAACTAAGTGGTGCAATGTGCTTGCTTTGTGTCCAAAATTTCAACAGGGTTCTGATATTCGAGTTTTGAAAAATTGGTAGTCTGTTATCAATATGCAACAATAGGAGATTAGGAAGGTGAATAATCATCAACTATTAGATCTCAGTTAGCTTAGAGCAAGCGAGCACTGAGAAGGGGTGGGCACTGAGGGTGTGTGGGGCTGCAAGATGAGTTGGGGGGACAGGCCCAGCTGTACTCACTTTCTAATTTCCCAGCTGAGTACCATGGTGGACTGAGCTAAAACCATGTTTTCCACATGGGAAACCAAAGAGGACTGGAAGGTATACAGATAGAAAAATGGTATTTACTGTTTTCATTATTATAAATTTATTGTTACTGTTACCCTTTATTTTTGGCAAATGTTTCTGAGCATATGTCTATGGGGAGTGATATAAAGTTCTCTTTTAAAGTAAATTTGTTTAAATTCAAAGTGAATCTGTTTAAATAAAATATTTCCTAGTACAAGTGGCCTATAGATATTGTTAAAAAATTATCACAATGGTGGTATGTGAGTCATGCCATCAGTTTAGGTGTAAAACCAGTTGGTCCAAGGTGCTAAAAAGAATTAGAGGAAAGAAATTATTATTGCAAGAACCTGGCAAATATTAAATAAAATACCAATGACACCACGTAGCATTCATGTCAAATTGTTAAAACTGCTTAAATTTTTGTTGTTGCTTTTGATATGTTCCTAACTAAACTAGTCCCCCCCCAACACACACACACCTCCTCCCATTACATATTGTGCAAAGTTGTGTTAGGACTTTTAGTTTCTAGCACATTTGCATAGTCTATGAGATTTTGTTACTTAACACCCATATTATCATTGCCCATTAATTACATACCCATCACATATCAGGTACCGTTAAAGTTCATTAGTTAAACATAAAAGCTTAAAGGAATTAAATTAAATACCAAAAGAGGGCTTAATGGGAATCCGGAAGAAAAAATCCCCCAGTCTGGAATATTTCCAGACTAAATATAGAAATTTGAGACAGCTAGTGGTTTTCAAATTTTTTCAGCCACAGAATGTTCTGGCCAGATCAGTCTTGTGTGGGAGATGAATCTTACCAGGGAGCCCGAGGTAACAAGGACAAGCCTACGGACTTGCCCGGTGGGTGGGGGTGCCAGGACGTGAGAGTCCTGACGCGGTGCATGGACAAGCTGCCCCCTCCCTTCTCTGCTGTGTGTCCCCACCCCACCCACCCTACTTACCCCTGAGGTTCATAAGATGTGGTGCTCTGTTTGAAAAACTTGGCCCTGGAATGATTTTCGATTTCTCATTCTGTCTACACCTGTCATTTTTGTGTCTGTGGCATAGTCAATGGGCTTTTATTTTATTATGGTATGACACAATGATTGTACATTTTCTTTGAGGATACTACAGATGTGTTTTGTCCAAGAGCCAAAAAAAATCTGTATTTAGGGGATAAAAAGCTTCTGTCTTGTTTATTGCTGCCCTGCCCTGGTATCTAGCAGGATGCCTGGTACACATCATCTGAACAAATGAAAGAATCAATAGCAGAGGAAAGTTAGGCCACGATGCATTTTGAGAAATGGAGTTCATAGGTCAAAGGGTATGCACGTTTTCAAACTTTTAGTGAGTGAGTTATAAGGAGCAACTGGGGATGGTGAAATGAGTCACAGTGACCTAAGTGCAGTGAGCCCTCGAGATGGTGATGGCGAGGAGAAGGTAGTGATTGTGAAATAGGAAAGGAAATGTGAATTCAAGACACTCAGAAAAGAAACAATCCTGGTGGGGTTTGGGAACCTGAAAGACTTGGGACAAAATGATTTTTCTTTTCATCATAAAGATGCTGCGTGAAGCATTGGAAATATCACAATAAATTGCTCATAAAGCCAGACAGAAGTTCAGTTCATGGGGTAAGCCGAGAGTTGCCTTAAAAGACATACTTCAGCAGCCTGAGTAGCTGCTTTGGGTGTACGGTGTCGGGGGATGAAAGCAGAAACACCTACACACTCAGGAGTTGCCCTGCTGAGTTCCCACATCCGAGCCAGTGGCTGTCTCAGTCACGTGGCAGAGAGTTTTCACATCATACCTGGACAAGCGCTCCCCATGCCCCGCTGCTGCTCCGCCCTTTTCGTCCCATCCTGCTTTCCCGACAAGCCAGCCCTTAGAAAGCTTATGCAGTCCCTGAAGTGTCCCTGACCCTCACAGCCTGTGAATTTATTTGACACCCTCCTTGCCTGTGTGCCTCACTGGATACGAGCATGGGTTGTCTTCTGTGACATGATGCAGAGCACCTTTTCCCAGAGCTCCCGAGGGACAGGCGCGAAGGCCGTGCTGGTTGTTTGAATGACACGGATAAACTGAACAGCTTCTTGGAATGCTCGACTTCCAGTTCACTCCTGGTCCATACCATCATTTGGATCATCCAGCCCATGAAGGCCTGCAAACCAGATCATGAGCTGTGTTTTCCAGGAGACTGAAGGGGATCTTGATTTATTGGTCTTGGAGCCTCTAGGTAGGATAAGCCCAGGAGGAACCACATCTTCTTGTAGAACATTCCTACCCAAAGGTGTCACGTGGTACATGCTGAAGGTATGTTTAAAAGCTCTGTTAGGATAATCCCAGGTGGATATTCTCAGCTAAGCTGTCCTGATGGGACACACTCACTCATATAGTGAGATGCTGCAAACTGCAGGATTTAATGACTCAGCTTCACGGCAGCTGTGCATGCCATTCTGGGTGGAAAAGAACCATCAAAGGAGATGATAGTGTGTTGTCAATGTCATTCTTCTCCAACTGGGAGATATCACTTGAAATTTTACTTCAATGTGGACCACCTCTTCCAATGGGTTCTCCTGAAAGATGGGTCCAAAATGCAGAGAGGGGAGAAGGGACGACCTCGGTGGACAGATCAAGAAGGAAATAGGTTGCTCAACTGGAATCGGGTGTGACAATCTCATCTAAGCCTCTAGAACTCAGATCCAGCTCCAAGAAGCCATGGCCAGGGATCAGGGTGTGAAAATCCAGCTCACTTTCCATCCCTCCTCCCCTCACAGGCTCTGGTTCTTGTACTTGCCCCCAAAGCACGGCAGGACAGAAAAGTGATCTACACTTGTAGGTGAGAGTTCAGTCTGCGAAAATGTGAGGAGGGACCCAGGTTTCACTTCCTGTTCCACCAGGTGGTGGGCTGTACGATAATTTGCTCAATATCTTTTGGCCTCAATTTCTTCATCTGAAAAGTGAGGTTGATACTTACCTTGCAAAGTTCTTGGGAAAATTAAAAGAAATAATATTTGTAAAGTTTTTAGCACAGTGACTGACATGCAGGAAGTGTTCACTGAGTATACTGATTCAGCAAATATTTATTAAGCACCTATTATGTACCAGGCATTGTTCTAGGCACTTGGGTCACATCAGTGAATGGTAGCTTTTATTATGGGATCCTGGTGGGGTGGGCAGAGTGTGGGGTTAGGGAGAAGCCCGGCTGAAATTATGGCATGATAATCTCAATATACTCCTTCTACAGAGACACCAGAGTGAGCAGTGGGAGGGGGACAAGGGAGAGGGCCCACATTATTGTCTGTACCCTGAGAAACCCCGAGACCCTTCCCCCTTGGTAGCTGGCACTCTGGACCGAAAAACTCCCATGGTTGAACTGAGTGCCTGAGTCTCCTCTCCTCTCACGTGTGGGGCACATCTCCCTTCCCCGCTTCCAACTCAGCCAGCTCCAGTTGCCCTCGCCCCGGAACCTGCTCTGGGCCGCTTCTTCCCCTTGTTCTGGGTCTCAGCTGCACTGCCGGAACAAGGGGCTTAGTTAGGATGGAATCATACTCCTACTTCACTTGGAAGTGGCTTCCAGATCTTTCCCTCTCATCCACTCTTCCTCTCCACTTGTCTTCCATGCCTGGCTGGTTTACTACAGTGCCAGCCCCTGCTCCCAGATTTAAGATTTTAACACCAGAGAGAATTAAGGACAGAGGCGATCACGTGGAAATCTGGGTGGCACATTTATTACCGCGGGCTGTTCCTTGAACCACATCCACAGAAAGGTGGAGAAAAAGAACTATGTTTGAGCCACAGATCTGCCACATCCCAGTGGGAGCTGTTTTGCTGGTTGGAAATTAAGAGATGTAGTTTCCGTGTCAATCACAGATGGGAAACCAGCCAACCCAGTGCTGCTCTCAGTTCCTGTCTGTTCTGGGACATCTGTTACTGTTCCCAGACAGCGGTAGGACTGTCCCCTCTGAACGCAGGAGAGCCTGTGTGAGCAGAGCTCTGGGAGAAATGCATGTGTGGGGGTTCCTGACAGCTCCTGACACTGGGGCTCAGTTTTCCAGGTTGCCCGCTGTCTAACCTCCCACCGGACTCACTGAGGCAGTGATTTGGAGCGATCCACTCTCCCAATCACAATGCCCAGGTCTCCTGGGAGCCTGGGAGCCTCTTATTGGTAGGAAGAGAATCTGCCTTTTGAGCAACTAAACAAAGGAGGGGCTGATGTCCTGAGGCAGGGGTCTTGAGCACATCACAGAATTGGGTGTAGCTTTGGGACACTTTGACAGCCCCAAACCCAAGGTGGCAGCAGCAGGAAGAAAACACCTTCCTCAGCCAGGTTGCCCCAGTTGGCTGCTAATGGGCATTGTAGATTTCTGCAGGAGGAGCTGTGTTCCCTCGGCCAGGACATCTTCCCAAACCTACCTGTCATTTGGGGGGCCCAGGTCTCATCCCTCCTCCACTCCAGCCTGTTTTTCTAGGACATAGTCACCAGCAAAGGGAGTGGCCAACCAAGAAAGAAGGGAAGTCAGAGTCCCCTGTTCCAACTTGGGTTAATTACTGCCCCTTAGCTCTGGTTTCTAGTGGCAGAAATGACTCCAAGCGCATCAGTGACCCCAGTGGTTTGGATACACAGTGAATCTGCTCAGAGGTGCCCTTCCCCTACTCTGCCCACTAAAGCTGGAGGTGCTGCGCTCTGGAGACTGAGCCAGCCACCCCCGCCGCCAAGCAGAGCACTTTCTCTGCAAGGAGGGAGAAGCAGAGCGCTTTATCTCTGGGAGGGAAAACACAAACTTCAGAATAAGAACTCTGGGGCTGGATTACCCTTGAGATGTAATGACCAGAGCTAAGAACCAGAGTGTCTATCAAGGACCTCCGTCATCTTGCCTGACAGGTGGATGCCTCCGCGTTCAAGGCGGCCACTGAAGTGGGACTGATGGCTGCTTCTCAGTCCTGTCACATTGGGAGCTGGTGGCCTGCTCACCTGCTCCACTCGGCTGCCTCTCAGCTGCCTCTCTGCTCAAACACTGTCTGGACTTGGCAGCACTACAAGGCAGAATAAAAATATACCCTTCTACCTAAATTCCTGTCTCCTCTCATTTGCCCAGCAGATTAAATGATTTCTTCCCTTGTCTTGTACGGCTAGGATTCTCACCGCCTTGTTTCTGCTCCGTCTATACCAGCTACAAGGAAAAAAAAAAAAGAGTTACGAGTAACTAAGATGTCACAATGCTTTTCATAATAAGTTATTATCCCCATTTTACAGGTAAGGAGAGTTACTGTTATAAGGTTAGTCCATCACCTGTCCATTAGTCCATCCATCTGTTTACCCTTAAGATGGGCATTGAGTATCTATTATGAGCCAAGCAAAGTGCTACTTTAAATTCTTCGTTCAGTGCTCCTTGTAGTTCGCTATAGATATCTCAGGAATGTGCCCCTTAATTATGCGGGAGCCTGATTCATTCAACGAATATTTTGGGAAACACTTCTAATGTCCTGGCACATTCTAAATGCATACAGCAAAACCAAAAACCAGAACCACGCCCCTGCCCAGACGAAAATTCATTCCGTCACAGAGCTCACATTCTAATATGGTGCGGGGGGACAGACAATAAAAAGAATACAGTACAATATGTAACAAGTTAGTGGCATGTGCTATGGAGAAGACCAAAGCAGAGAAGGTGGGGCAGCGCTTAGCAAATGTGAGGTAAATAAATAATTTCCATGAAATTAAGGACACACTACCAGAGAGAACACGTTTTGGTTCAGTCAACTATTTCCTAGCAGTTTCTGCCCCTAAAGCTCTTCGGGAGCTGGTAACACCCCCTGTTTCTCCTTCCGGGAGCTGATCGTGTCCCACGATGTGCCCACGGCGGTGAGGTCTTCCCCGTGAATGAAAAATGAGACCTCTGCTTGGTTCCTGACCCACAGCAAAGGCGCTAAGACAGAAATAACTCTGTGAATTTCTCCAGCTACATTTAGTTAAGTTATGCTTTTTAGTCTTTTTTTTAAAAGATGTACCATAAAACCTTATAGATTAAGCTCAGCAGTTTGAAATTTATGATGTTTTCCATAGACTGTGGCTTGAGATTGCCTTGAGGAGAGGTGGATAGAAGCAAATTAAGAATAAAAATAAGATTGCAAAACATTTCCCTACTGAAGGGAATAAGTTGCTTTTTTATTATTTTGAATAAGTTGTCTTACACACATCAGAAGGACAGAATCATACTTGACTGAGATGCTCATCACAAATAATTCTTACCTATCCCTAAAAGCAGGAGCCAACTGCACACTTGCTCGGTTTATACTCATAATACTGTGTCTCAAACCCATTTGGATTTGAGAGTAATAAAATGGCTTTTATTAAGCAAATATTCTAAAATTCACACTTCACTAAATTGAGACCTACCTTTGACCCAATTTTAGCTAGATTTTAATGCATATCACACATCTGAAACTGAGCTTTTCCTACAGCCTATTTCAAAAGACATATTTGTTCAGCCTTATCAGTAGGGTACTCAGTCATGCTTCCCTTGTATCAGGCACTTCAAGGGCAGGAGATACCACAAATGTGCTTGAATCTGAATAGCTAGAAATATGTCTATGTAAGGTTGACTGTATTTACCTGATACCAGATATCTGAAGGGAGTGTGAAAAATTAAGGTAATCATTGGTGCTCCCACATAGTTGGGTATCGGAGTCATATTTGCAAAAATAGACTATGCTGTCCATCAGATTTGGGATGCTTTCAGAGACTGACAGTGGTTGGGGATGGGTGGTGGCATCATCCAACTGGGTGGACATGTGGGTGGGTGATACAGCTGGTCCAGAGGTGTTAGGTCAGTGACTTCATATGCATGTATAGGGTTGCCTAATTTTATTTCTGAGCTACTACCTCCATGGTCCAGACTACTATTTAATCTTTTTATTATTTTCAGAAAATACAGAAATATATCAAGAAAAAAAATTACCCTAAATCTTGCTAATCAGAGGTGGCTACTGTTACAATTTTGGTATATGAGTATTTCTGGTAAGTCTCTTTTAAAATTTTTTTCCCTTTAATACAAGCACATTTTTAAAAACAAAGATTGGGATTATATGGTTTATACCATTTTATATGCTGCTTTTTTCACATACTATAATTAGGTCACTTTTTCATGTTATAAATACTGAAAACTTAAATACTTAATAGTTACATTATAATTTATTTAATTTGTATTGTTTTTAAACATTTAGGTTGTTTTCATTTTTTCTTGCTTATATCTAGTAAACATTCTTGAACATAAACACATGTTATCAACTCTGGCAAATTACTCCAAGGTACTTATTCTCGGTTACTTTCCTTACCTTTAGAAAGGCTTATGGAGACATAAAATGTGTCCAGGATCCAGACAGATTGAATGGCTTATTTGTGGCAAGAATGCTCTGGAGTTACATTGATCCAATCATATTTCATCACTCAGTTACTTCATTTGCTTATCCAATAAGAATTTAACACGGTCACACTATATGCTAGGAACTATGGGGAAGTGCAAAGAGACTTTGAGGCCTATACCATCTTGTCGGAGAGACAAGCTCAGTCAAAGTTTAGGAAACCCTTGATTGCGTCTCCTGATACCTGCTAACAGTTATAGGGAACTTCCTGTACGTTGTTCTGGGTGCTGGATATATACGTACTCAGTTCTCATGACAGCTACTATTATTTATTACACGAACCCTATATTCCAGTGATGAAATAAAAGCACAGAGAGGTTAAACAATTTGTTCAAAATCACACAGCTAATAATAAGTGGTGGAACTGTGATTTGAATCCAGGTAATTAAGCTCCAGATTCCATACTCTTTACAACCCACACATACGTTGAACATACCAATACTTTGTAGAGAAAAAGTATTATAGAAGGGTTATATATATACATAAGCATTTTCTAGAGGTGATTTTTTCTTTTGCATTGGTTTTGTAAACTTCCTATAATAAAGCAGCTTAGGGTTTTATAGTCAAGGCAATTCTGATACACACTGTTCATGAGAATTACTAACCCAAGAGAAGCAAACTGTTTCATCTGATTTGGGTATGTGAATTATTTGAATGTACAATAGAAAGGCCATCATTCCACCTGTCTTGTCCCAAGGAACTTCTGGGGAGAAGTTCTGGAAAAATAGTATTTTGTAATAAACTCAATAGGGTATTTGATTTATAATAAAGAACTAATTTAAAAATTACCTCGTTCATATTTCTAGTTTAATTTTTAAAAAGTTATTTGAGTGGGTAAAGGAACAATGAATACGTGCTACTTTCAGCTGCAAGGCTCTCAGGTGAAACGGCGCCAGGCTCAGAGGTGGGCTGGTGCCAGCTCCTTCTGGCTCGTGTCTCTTTCCAACTTCATGTTCAGTGACGTGGTGTTGGTAGCTTGAAATGAGCCATGGTGGGAATATTTACACTACAGAACTCAGCAGATGCTACCATCCAGGACGTTTTTGTTTTCTTGGAGAGCTGGTTGTTAAACACTTACCAGCACACCACTGTACTATCCAGGCATGTCAGAAAATTCATGAGGGGATTGTGTGACTTCAGGGGAAGAAAGAGGGAAGTGTAATGAGAATATCAGTTCGAACCCTTCTTCCTCCTCGGTCTTGAATCTCTATGTCTCTTGCTTTCTTTTATTAGGCTACTTCTGAGCCTGGGGAGACTTTGTTAGGATAGTTGAGATATTTAGGTCATCGGAGAGTGAGTGTAGTCGAAGAGCGAAGGTGTTTGCGGCGGGACAAAAGAATGATAAACATGATACTCTCCGATTCCATCCATGCTGTCACAAAGGGTAGGAGCTCCTTCTTTCTTTCTGCTGCATAGAATTCCACTGTGTAAATGTACCACAGTTTTTTGATCCATTCATTAACTGATGGGCACCTAGGTTGCTTCCAGCACTTGGCTATTGTAAATTGTGCTGCTATGAACATAGGGGTGCATAGATTCTTTTGGATTGGTGTTTCAGGGTTCTTAGGATATAATCCAAGCAGTGGAATTATCATATGATCTCACCTTTAACAGGAAGCTAATCAACAAAACAAAGAAACAAGCATAATATAAACAAAGACACTGAATTTGAGAACAATCTGACAGTGACCAGAGGGGGAGGGGAGGGAATTTCAGGGGAAAAGGGGAATGGTTTAGAGCAACAAGTATAAAGGACTCATGGACAAAAACTATGGGGGGTGGAAATGGGAGGAAGGTGGGGAGGGCTGGGGTGGTGGGCTGGGGCGGGGTAAAAGACAGAAAACTGTACAATATCAATGATTAAAAAATACTGATTAAAAATAAAATAAAAAAATGGGAAAAAAAAGAAAAAAAAAGAATGATAAACAGCTCAGGGGGCACATTGGTTTCAGCTGAGCTCAACTGTCCTTTCCAGGCCTACAGTGCTAATGGCACCCACAATTCAAGCAGGAATGTTGGTGGACACCCACCTGGGAAGCCCTGGGGGAGGGTCTTGTCATCTGTGTGCACGGACAAGGAAAAAGAGAGGTTCCAGCTGGAAGAGAATCTCACACCCCACCTCATCCGATCTCCTCATTTCCCAGGTGAGGAAAATGGGCCCCTAAGAGCGTGAAGGGAGTTTCTCGAGGTCACGGGGCTGGCTTGTTGTGAGCGTCCGGGTCAGACTGCCTGGTGCGACGGTCAGCGCTCCACTTTCTTGCTAGTTGACATTGGACAGGTTACTCAGCCTCTGTGTGTTTTCTCAGCTATGAAATGAGGATGTTGTGAGGATTAAATAATACATGCAGAGAGCTTACGTGTAGTAAGATCTCAATAAATATTAATAACACAGAGCCTTTGTGATAATACTGGTCTCTTTTATAGCCAGAGAGAGTTCAGAAAAGAAAGATATATTAATATATTAAAAGCCAGCATGCCACTAATTAATAATATATTAATTCAATCTATTATTATATTGAAAACCAGCATATGCATTAGTAAAACATTAACATTTTGAAATCTCCAATGTAAGAATTTGCCCCCAAACCAGACTGCCGGACTGCGCAGGTAGATGTTTTAGTCAATGATTCACAGCAGCGGTAGGAGTTCTATTTTTTTTTAACTTCAAAGGATTTCTAGCTGAGCGAGGGGCCAACTAATCTCCAGACTTCCTTAAACTTGCACATGTCCCTTAGGCCTTTCCTTGGAGAATGTTTTGTGAAAACTCTCCCCTCACAAATTAGGGGATAGGTCACATGCGCCTCTAGTGTTCACAGTGACTGTCTGCAGCCGGGTCTTCCATCAGGGCTCTGCCACCAGCAATAAAAGGTCAGAAGGAAGAGGACCTGGCCTGGGCGTACCTGGTTTGTCCCACATCACGGACAAAGGTGCTGAGTGCCTGTAGCCAGGCCAGGGTCTGGTCGCATCCTTCCTCACTTAGGCTTCTCCTTCCCCAAGCACAGATAATGCTCGTAAGTTGTTAGCTGGGAGGGTCTGTGGGGTACAGGTCACAGGGGCTGAATCTGGAGCCCGACTCGCTGGGTTCCTTTTCCAGCTCTATCACCTTCTCTCTCTCTTTCCACTGACAAAACACTTAACTTCCCTGAGCCTCCATTTCTCATCTGTAAAGTAAGGATGATAAAGTCCCTGCCTCACAGGGACCCACAGGGCAATTGTCGAGAGAATTAACTCAAGTGATACATGAGGAAAGCATCTAGAACAACACCTGGCACACGGTAAGCACTGGGTTTCATATTTTGTTTTCATGTTATTTCTTAGATTTTTATCGTGGCAAAAATAGACCTAACATAAAATCCACCATTTTAAACATTTAAAAATAGAGCCATACACCACTTACTGACAGGGATACATCTGAGAAATGCACTGTCAGGCTGCTCCATCCTTTTGGGAACATCACAGCGTGCACTTATGCAGACCCAAATGGCATACAGCCTACTGTACACCTCGGCTACGAGCCTGCATGTTATGATATGAAACAACCCAAGCACAAGAGGAAACAGTGCAATCAAGAGACACGGTAAACACGAGATGTATGAGGTTGCTGCCGGTGTAACACAGCATACTGTTTCACAATAAACATTTTTTTATAGGCAGAAAGAGTACACTCCAAAATAACGATAAAAGCGTAGTGTAGTAAACACATAAACCAGTAACACAGTGGTTTATTATCATCATCCAGCATTATGTACGGTGCATAACGGTATGCGCTATACTTCTACACGGCTGGCAGTGCAGAAGGCTTGTTTACACCAGCATCACCACAGATACCCGAGTAACATCTTGCGCTGTAACTTGTGAGACCACCGTCGCATGTGCAGTCCATGATGATCGAGAGGTTGGTGTGCAATGCGTGACTGTATGTAATTCGGGAGTACTGAGTACATTCGTGCTGTTACACAACCATTAATTACCCCACCCATTTCCAAAACTTTTTATCATCCTCAACTGAATCTCTGTATCCGCTAACCTATAACTCTCCATCACTGTATCCCTGCTATCATTGATAAATTCTATTTTATTTTCTGCTTCTATTAATTACTCTAGACACCACGTATAAATGGCATGGTACAGTATTTGTCCTTTTGGCTCTGGCTTGTTTCACTTAGCATAATGTCTTTGAGATTCATCCATGTTGTAGCATCTGTCAGAATTTCATTCCTTTTTAAAGCAGAATAATGTTGCAGTGTATTTACATACTATATTTTGTTTATCCATTCACCTGTCAAAGGACATTTGGGTTGTTTTCACTTTTTGGCTATTGTGAATACTGCTGGTATAAACGTCGGTGCACAAATATCTGTTTGAGGCACCGCTCTCAATTCTTTAGGGTACATGCCTAGAAGCGGAGTTGCTGGATCATATGGTAATTATATGTTGACTGTTTTGAGGAACCATGATATTGTTTTTCACAGCAGTTAAACTATTTTACATCCTTACCACCAGTGCACAAGAGTTTCAATTTCTTCACATCCTCACCAATGCTTGGTATTTTCTTTCCTTCTTAAAAAATAATAGCCCTTCCACTGAGTGTAAAGTGGTATCTCATTGCAGTGTGAATTACATTTCTCTAATGATTAGTACTGTTGAGCATGTTTTCATGTGCTTATTGGTCATTTTCATTTTTGGAGAAATGTCTATCCAAGTCCTTTGCTCATTTTTAAATTGGGTTGTTGTTGTTGGGGCGCAGAAATCCCTTAAGTACTCTGCATACTAATCCCTTGTTAGACATATGGTGGCAAACATTTTCTCCCGTCAAGGTAATAGATGGATTTCCAAGGAAATAAATTTGAAGTCCACATACAGGAGATTTTAGCAATTATATCTGCTAATAATGGTATGAATTGTCTTGAAAAGTAGTGAGTGCCCCCTACTGGAAATACTTACAAGTAGGCCTTCCAGGTCCATTTCTTAAAGACTTCTGCTGTGGCAGACTGAAGCCCTCGGGCTCTGAAAACCTTCTGACTCTCAAGTTCTGTGATTCTAGATGCAACTTAAAGATAATTGCTTTGCAGAATATGTCCTTTAAGAACTTGGGATTGTGTCACCAACCAATATGTTTTCTGGTGAACCATGACTTGCAGAAATGTCTTTGAGAATCAGAGTAGGTGGGCATCTCTGGGATGAAAATGGAATCCACAAATCTGGGAGAGCCTCAGGATAGGTGACAAGGACACAGACCAAGTCAGATCACAGAGTTCCTGGGGTAGGGAGACGGTTGCTCCTTGGGTATGGTCTTGTAAATGGACAGAGTGGAACATCATGGGAACCTATCTGCAGGCTGTTGGAAGACCAGTCTGGCTCTAGGGTGGCCTGGCATTAAGTGGCACTTAGTTTATTGAGCAGGAGGCAAAAACAAGTCAGGACCTCACCTTAGGCAACTGAGACGAGAGGCAGGCACAGTACTGTGGCAGGACTCTAATTTTGCAAGGGCTGGTGAGTAAGAGGAGGGCTGCTTACAAAGCTTCTTAATCATTACCAGCTTCATCTAAAGATTAGAGAGGGAGTAAACTTGGAAATGGGCTTGGATGCTGAAGCACTGCCCTGGTGATCTGGAGCTCTTCCCATCCCCAGCCTTTCAGTGAGCACAGGGTTGGTTTCTCCACTGGAATAGTTTGAGTTCCTTCTACCTGCAGCTAAGTGGTTGCACCTCAGGAGAGGAGAGAAAGTTGGAGACATAAGAAAGTTACATGTTCACAGCTTAGAAATTAATTTTGTAGGTCACTGAAGTTGATGGAGCCTCAGTTTGAGAACACATGCCCTCTACTAGCTGATCTAAGCCAGGTTCTGTTGACTCTAGGTGCCTGCTGATTGTTGGAGAAGCCTTTAAGATTAGGAAGTTAAGCTGTTGAGTAGAAGAAAATTATTGCTATGATTTATTTGATTTTTCTTATTTGGCTAGAGGTCTTTGGTGCCCTTTTTTCTCTCAATCAGCTTTATTGGGGTATACTTTATATAAAACAAAACACACACACACACACACACCCCTCCGCCACTCAATCAAGATATTGTACATTTCTACCCCTGAAAAAGTTCCATTGTGCCTTTTTGCAGGCAATTCCCTCCTTGATCCCTCATGGAAACCACAGTTCTGCTTTCTGTTAGTATAGATTGAATTGCTTGTTTTAGAATTTCAAATAGAGGGAATTATATAGTATGTGTTCTTGTGTGTAAATTCTATCACTCAGCATAATGTTTTCGAAATGCATTCATGTTGTATGTGTCTGTGGTTTTAATCTTTTTATTGCTGAGTAGTCTTCCATTGCATGAATATATCAAAAATTTTTAGCTATTTACTAGTTGATAGACATTTGAGTTGCCTTCAGTTTGGGAATATGAATAAGTTGTACTCAACGTTTGTATACAAGTCTTTTGTGGACATATGTTTTTATTTCTCATGAGTAGAGACCTAAGAGTGGAAGAGTTAGGTCATATAATAAGTGTGTATTTACCTTTACAAAAAAATTGCCAAGCTGCTTTCCAAAGTGGTTGTATATTCCACTAGCAGTATACAAGAATCCTAGTTCCTTCACATCCTTGTCAACACTTCATGTTGTCAGTCTTTAATTTTAGCCATTTTAGTGGATATATTGAATCTGTGAAAGTCATTGTTAAATTTTGTTATGGTTTTGCTGTTCTGATGGTAAAAAGTTCTTGGAAACTTTTTCATTAAACCTTTTATTTTGAGACAATTGTACATTCACAATACAATGGTAGATTCACAGTAATATGAGAGGGTCGACAGATCCTCTTTAGTTATATTCTCCCAATGGTAACATCCAGAAAAACTGTAGCACAACATCACAACCTATTAGACCTGTTAAAAATACACACTTCCCAAAGTTTAGTAAATAAAGAGAAACCATCTTATCCTGCCCTGTTGTCATCAACAAGACAGGCAGAATACGGAGCAGCAGAAGCTGCCCTAACCATAATGCTGATTAGTGCTCTGAGCATCACATTTCAGGGGCTGGAACAATTACTGATGTGTTAGTACCAGCAGCACTAACTCCTAGCTTCCAATCTGACAATGCAATATATGAAATTTCAAATTAGATACCCTATGATGGGGCATCAAACTCATTTTTACTGGGGGCCACATCAGCCTCATGGTTGCCTTCAAAGGGCTGAAATAATTTTAGGACTGTATAAATGTAACTACTCCTTAACTGTTAAGGAGTTGAAATTCCATTCAGCCCTTTGTAGGCAACTGTGAGGCTGATGTGGCCCCCAGTGAAAATGAGTTTTACACCCTGCCCTATGAGAAAGCAAGACTCAGAGTGAACAGCAAAGAGATTGTCAAAGCTATGATGCAAGAGGTATTTCTTTAGCGCTCTGCCAGTGGTACCTTCACTAAGTGTGTCTGCTTTTTTCTCCCCATATAGACATTTTCATCATTCTGACTTTGGGACTAATTGTGGGTGGTAGTTTCATTCAGGAATAATGAAATAATTATGAACATCAGTTCACCCCCAACCTCTTTTGAGCTAATAACTTAAAATATTTGGCTACATCCCAAAATAAGCAATAAAACGAACTGATCTGTGTTTGAGCTTTGCAGGTTCACTCCCTGCCCATGTCTGGTGGAAGAACTGGTGAGCAGTGAAATGGCTGAGACACAGGGAGTCTGAGGCGGGAGGACAAGGAAGACCCAGATAATTTTCAGTCTGGGTAATTAGCCCCTACAGACTCTAGAGTTGATGGTAATAAGAGGAAGAAAGTCCTTGACATAAAGGTTGTAAGATATTCCTAAGGAAGAAGTAAAGACAGTGAAGGCTGAAGCACTAAATTTACTGTAACTATAAATGTATTTTTTACAAAAAATGAGGAAAAAAAGATGAAAATTTGCTTGATGAAAAATGAATGTAGAGACTCTTCCCCCATTTCCTTTAGCACCTTCCTTCACAAGATGGCCGTTTTAGCACATTCCCCACAGAGTCACTATTTTGGAGATCATTTGTGATATACTGGCCAAGTCAAGGTTACCAGTGGTAAGTTTTTTCAATATCCCCTATCCACTGCAAAACAGTTACACTATCTCTTCCCCTCTTTCCTTGCTCCTGTCTGTGAAATGTCCATTCACCTTTTCAACATGAGTTTGCCCTCTTGTGCCCTTGGTCCTTCCTGCCAGCCCTAGGATCTCACTCCATCAGGAACATACGCTCTCCTTGTATCTTCCAGCTCTTCTGTCCTAGGACCTGCAAACATGCTTGAATCTCCCCCGATCTTCAAAGCATGTCCTTCAGGTCTACTACCCTCCTACCTTACCAACTTCCACTTCTTCTTCCTTTCATTATTAAACATTTCTAAAGAGCAGCCTACACTCTTTGGTTACTTTCCTCACAGCCCAAGGTGTCCTTGACCTTGGGCAAACCTCTTCACCAACACTGTTTTCTAGGAGTTGTCAGCATCCTCCTAAACTCCAGGGTCCATGGCTCTGTCTCCTGTATTATAACCCTCATCTCATTGGACACTGTGGAGACAAGGGGGACTTCCCTCTCACTATCACCCTGTGTGTCCTGGGATTCTGGGCTGTTACTCTCTTTCCTGGCTCCACTTCTAGGATATTTTTGCCATTTCCTCTGCCCCATAGACTTAGGCCTCTGCTGAAATCCCCTCCTGGGCATTTTTATCATCTTTTCCTACAGTCTGTCTCCCAATGATCTCATCTCCTCCTTTCATTTCAACTACAGCCTTTAACCAGATGTCTTTGAACTCCACTGGCTATACCTTCCTAAGGGCACTTTTTTCTCGTTCTACTTGGCACTCTAGGTACCTGCATAAATTGTAGGGTTTTATCAAGTGGAGACTGGGCTTTTGACTCACTTTTGTATCCCCTACAGGGGTGTCAAACTCATTTTCACTGGTGGCCACATCAGCCTTCAAAGGGCCGAATGCAATTTTAGGACTGTATAAATATAACTACTCCTTAACTAGGGGCCAGGAGCTTGGCACTGCCTCTGGGTAGAAACAAGGTGCCGGGCCGAATAAAACAAAGTGAAGGGCCAGATTCAGCCTGCAGACCTTGTGTTTGCCACCTGTGCCCTAGCATTATGCTCTGGGCGTAATAGAGGCTCTGATGACATTTTTTGAATGGTGTTATCTTGCTTACTGGATGTTGGGAGCTCTCATTTTGATGGCTTATTGACTTTGCAGTGAAAGGAAGCCAATTAAACCCGTAACTCCTCCTTCAGAGATCCCATCCCAAGTAACACTCCTGGTCCCAGACATTTGGTAGTCTTGCCTGCACTGGTTCTCATCGATGGCAGGGAAGCTCTCACGACAGAAGTCCTGGGAATAATTGAGTCATGATTGGCACCCCCTGCACCATTCCAAGCTGACAACAAGCGGGCATGGCAGCATATGCCTCTTCCAAGTGGCATCTAATTTCTCGGAGGTGACTTTATATTGCTTTACAGAGGCTGGCACACTGCTTTGGGGGAGCCTACTGGGAATCGCACCTGATTCTGGTGCCTGACTGCAGCAGACAGCTGCCTAGTTAAGGCGAATTTTACAGTTAAATTGTGTTCTGCTTGGGAATTGGAAACTACTGAGAAAGGACAAATGCAAATGAGATTCCAGTGCTGTGCAGGAACTTGTTAAGAGACAGCCCTGCCACAAAGCCTGGGGTCTCGGGTTTGTCTTCAACTGTCGTTTTGGGAAAGCTTTTGGGACATTTTCCAAAGGGTTTTTGGGGAGGACAGAGGTGACTTTGGTGCAATATGAAGAATGTGAGCTTTGGGACGCGACTGTGGCATTGTCATTACAAACACAGCCATAAGCCATGTGGGTCAAACACTGGCCCCACTCCTTACAGGCTGGGTACATTGGGCAAGTTACTTTAGTCTTGAGCCTCAGTTTCCTCATCTGTAAACTACAAATAATAATACCTTGGTAGGATTAAAAAATATATAGATATAAAAACCTTAGCCCAGCGCTGGGTATATAATAAGCCTTCAAACAGTGCTAGCAATTTCATCATTATTATTAGTTAATAATTGTGAGATGTTGAGGAAGTCCCTTAACCTCACAGTGTCCCGTTCTCCATCTTTTGAGGTACTTGTGATGATTAAGTGAAAAAAATGTTTATAAGGAGTTTAGCACAGGATGAGCCCTTCATAGATGATGGCCACTGTTATTATTACTATTCTAACTAGCCAGACATCAGGAAACCTGTTTCATTTAGCTTAGGACAGTGAGTACCTGCTAGCTAAGACTCCCTAGGGAGCAAAGTACCCTAAAAAGAGGAGGAGAAGACCAAAGTAAGAGTCAGTTTAAAAGGAAAGGTTTTTTAAAGAATATATTTTTTATGCTATTACAGTTGTCCCATTTCGCCCCCTTAATTCCCCTCCGCCCTACACATCCCCCTCCCACCCACGTTCCACCGCTTTAGTTCATGTCCATGGGTCAAGAGGAAAGTGTTTCAAGTCAGATGGATCTGGCTCCACAAATAATTACTTGACCATCTTCAAACTTCACTTCCTTCTCTGAAAAATAAGGTTTAGTGACGCTGTAGTAGCATTTACGTAGAATCGTGGTGAGGATTACGTAGACTGGTGCATGCAGGGTGCCAAGGAGGGGACTGTGGCTCATTGTCAGTCTCCATGAAATACAGCTGTTGTTACTGAGAAAGTGGGGATTTAATGCAGGATTCTCAGGGAAGGGCTGGAAAGGAAGAGGAAGAGGGTTGAGAGGAGGGAAAGAAGGAGGAGGAGAGGGAGGGGAACCAGAGAGGGAGGGGAGAGCCCCTAAAAGACCCTATCTTAGAAGAGGTAAACCCGGACTGTAGACCAAGACCGTGTTTTGTTGTCTCTGTGGCCCCTGCATGTATCTCCCACGACGTCAGGCAGGTCTTATTCATAGAGGGTCATCAGCAGATATTTATGGAATTAGAGGTCCCCCAGTGAGAGCTTAGCTAACTAGAAGTTACCCCAGCGAGAATATTATGTGTTGAATCATTGCTTTGAGGTTCTGGAACTCAAGACTGTGGAGAGGCAGAGCTCTTCTTAAAAGTCTGTCTGTATCTGGAGGCCTCTGGATGCCAGCCATTCTTCCTGTCTGTCACTGTGGCCCAGAGGATCTGGTGGGGCCCTGGGGGGAATGGTCTGGTTCTTCCCCAAAGAGGGTTGCAGGGCCCTAGGGGCACGGGTCTTTTGTGAGAGCAACATGCAACGTCATCCAAACGTGATGCGCAAGATGTCCCCACAGCCCCCACAGCCTGGCAGGTTACAACCTCAAAGGTGAAAGGGAGTGCGGGAAGAAAAGAGCAAGGCTTCTCAGGCTGGTGCGGGCGGAGGCCACTTCCTCAGAGGCCTGCTGCAAGGAAAGCCCGTGACCCAGGCCGGAGCGAGCGCTGCATCTGTGCACTGGCCAAATTGCAGTGGGAAGGAAGAGCTGTTTGTTTTCCTCCCAGAACAGGAATTCTCAGAAAATCGATTCTCCCTCATTGACAATGCATACTAAGTGATTGAAAGGCCATTAAGCCCATTAATGGGGTGCTCTTTAAATAAAATAAGCCCCTAAAAGGGATCTTAGACTTGGCAAAGTCAGTAAAGCTGACAGTGTGCTGGGCCTACCCAGGGACCATAAATATAACAGAACAGATATGGGCTATGGGAGGGGGAAGAGGGGGGCGGGGCGAGGATGGGCAGGCAAACAGAGGATAAAGGAATCAGGAAACAATGAATAGCTTGGTGTATAAAGGACAAACGTTGCCAGACAAGCTTAATGGCTTTTATTTTATTTTTGACAGGATTTACAAAACGAGTAGATGAAGGGAAGTTTGCATCTTGATTTCAGTTAAACAGTTGGCACTGCCTCCCACCAAATTTCATGCCCCAAATTAATTCAAATTGTCTTGGACGGAAGCGTGGTCACATGGGTTGAAAGTTGGCTGGCACTCCATGAACAGCAGGGAAAGGAAGGCGGCCCCCCGTGGCCAGCCTGGTGGTGAGGCCTCATTCTAATTCCTGTCAGAACGTGGGGCTCCTCATTCTCCAGCTCCCCTCGTAATAATAAGAAGAACACAACGATCACAACACCTCAACTAATGCGAACTGGTCACATCCAATGTTCCAGACACTTCATCTAGCTGAGACCCTTTGTTCTTTCCACCCCTGATGTTCCTCTCTTTACTCCCCATCTTCCCTTTCAGGCAGCTAGTCAGGTGCGTTGATCACTTCAGGGGACCAATGGGGTTAGTAGAGGATGCATGATAAAGGGAAAAACATTTGAGAAAAGCGAAAAGACAGAGGGACTACTGTCATTAGATAAGAAACCAATTTTCCTCAGAGGTGACGTGTGTGAGTGGACAGGACTGTGGGTCTGTGCCATTGGGTCCTGTGTCTGGCTTCCTAGGCAAAGCTGCTGCCTGGGTTTGCCCTAGAGGGAGTCTCCTGGGGACAGTCACAAAAGCTGCTGCCACCCACGTGGCTCAGAGGTAGAGAGGAGCCAGGTCCAGATGGACCATTTGGGCAGGAAGTTAGGCATCTCAGCAGCAACCTGCAGGGACTGAGGGTGATGAGTCAGCTTCCTGCTGCCTCTTCCTTCCTGGAAAAGTGAGCACTCACAATCTGACAGCGAGTTGTGTTCCAGGAAAATTTTTTCTGGCACATTTAAGACTGTGGAGGCATTAACTCAATGATTCCTCATGGAAAAAAAAAAAAAATACGGGCCAGGAAACTGAGGCACAGAGAGGTAAAGGAGAGGAACAGACAGGAACTCAGGCAGGAGCCCCCCTCTACCATGATTTTGACTTCATTGAAGGCTGACAAGAAAAGAACCACCTGGAGACTATAGCGAGTTCAAATAAATGTAAGTAAATAAATATCTCCACTAGGGACAGCAGAAATATCACGAAGCTCTGTTTTTTGTGTTGCCCACACAACGTCTATCCTTCCTTTCTTCCCTCCCTCCCTTCTTCCCTCCTTCCCTCTTTCCCTCCCTCCCTCCTTTCCTCAATGAACGCGTGCACTGGGAGCGCAGGTGTGTCAGGCACTGGGGAGACAAGCCTGAGTCTGGCCCAGCCTCTGGTCTCCATCGGGCTGGTGCCCGATGAGGGCACATACGCAAACAGGCACTTTCTTAGGGCTGTCTGTATTTTTCAAATGTCCTAAACACATTCTCTGATTTGATCTGTCTTAAATAGCGTTGAACTTATTTTTTAAAATGTATTGGATTTAAAGTTTAATATTTGATATTTTAAAAACCAATGAGTGAGATCATCATATATTTTGTCAACTGAGTTTTGACAAAGGTATTGAGGCAGTTTAATTGGAAAAGAATAGTTTTTTTCAATAAGTAATGCTGAAACAAAATGTATATTTATATGAAAAAGTGGATCTTCACCTGTATTCCACATTATATGCAAAAGTTAATTGAAATAGTTCATAGACATAAGTGTAAAGGCTGAAATTATGAAACATAGAAGAAAGGAAATAATCTTCAAAACTGTGTCTTAAAGTTTTATTAGGACATAAAAAGCAATAATAAAAATAGATAAATTTGACATGATTAAAGAAAAAAATTGATTCTTTGGAAGATATCATAGGAAATTGAATAAGCAATCCAGATATGAGTTCACAAAACATATATATCACCAAAATGCCCCCAGAACTTGAATATAGATTATATAGACTGAAAATTCAGTAATAAAAAAAGTTAAGCTTTTAAACTAGGCACAAATATAAACAGAAATTTCACAAAAGAAAGCATATACATGTTCAAAAGCACACAAAAAGCTATTCTACATCTCTAGTCTCCAGGGAAATAAAAATCAAAACAACAATGGATATTACTACGTACCCATGAGATCGGCTAAGATGTAGAAACACTGGTACTAAGCACTGGTGGGACGTGGAAGCTACTGGAACTCTCACACACTGGGTAGAAACACCAAACAGTCTAACCTCTTTGGAAAACAATTGGACAATTTCTTATTAAGTTGGTTGCAACACTACCATATTATATTTGACAATTTCACTTCTAAGTAATTAACCAAGAGAAGTAAAAACACATATCCCTACAAAAATTTGTGCATGAATATTCATAATAGTTAAAAACTGGAAAGAACCCAAATGGCCATTAAATGTTGAGTGGATAAAAAATTATAGTATATTCATACGGTGGAACATACTCGACAATAACAAGACAAGAACTTCAAATACATTGTGTGAGAGAAAGGAGGCAGAAGCCAAAGACTATATAATGTATAATTTTATTTCTACTTAATCATAAAAAAAGCAACACTACTCTCTCATGACAGAGAGCACAGCGGTAGTTTTCTAGGGTTTAGGGGTGGAGGAGACTGCCTCAGTATATAAGGAAACTTTTTGGGGTGTTGAGAATAGTCTGTTTCTTAACTGAGATAGTTGTTATATGATGAGCGTATACATTTGTCAAAACTCATTGAAGTGTACACTTAAAGTGAAGGCATTCTATTGTATGTAATTATACCTCAACAAAATGAATTTAAAATGAAAAATTAAACAAAACTAATCACAAGCATTTGAGTGATAGCATTTACTTTTTATCAAAGGTTCGACACATACCAATTTCCTAACCAAATTTTCTCAGACAGTGAACCAGAGAAATATTACATATAAGAAAAATTCCACATCCTGACCCTGTTCTCACTGCAGTTGAAGGCTCCGGGAAGTAATGATGTATTTGTGAGTAAGAGAGAACAGGAGAGGAAGTGCTCCCTTCCAGTCCTGGAAGGAATCATGCGCTTCCTACTTAGTGCATTTTTTCCCCCTGCTCAGATGCCCAGAAGTAGGAAACTAGCCACTTATCTACATAGCACCAAAGCTTTATAAATACTAAATTTGCTTCCTCATTTCTTCTTCTAGAATTCCCACAGTTGTATAGAATGTGGGAAAGATTGGCCTCCCATAGAGAAGGGAGAACAAAATTCCACACTGGCTTAAAAATTAAAGTATCTGATGCAACTACAACTTTCTCTTATTGCCTGGTGAAATGGCAAAGAGTTTAGAAGGCTATAGACTGTATTGTTTGGTTTTGAGCATTTTATTGACGAATAGTGTGCGTTTTATAACACAGCCTGCTGACATCTGTAACAGACAGGCTGTGGAACAGCTCGTGGGCACATCCCTGTCGCCAGAAGCCAGACTCAAAAGCCTTGATGCCGAGGGATGGGTGCCCACGGTGTGCTATGGAATACACGTAGACGACAAACAGGTGCACCAAGGGCCTCCCGGAGGGGTCCTGCAGGTTCTGCCGCAGAAGGAATTCACTGTGAGACTAAGCTGAGTCACCCTTTTGGAATTGGTGAGTTGGCAGGGGTGAATTTTTGGTTCTGTTTTCAAAGCCAGTGGCTTCTTGCACAACTGTGTTTTAGGGAACAGGGGCAAACATCAAACTGTGTGTCTTCTTGGTGTCTTTGCTTGTGAAGCAGCAGATTTTATTTTATTTTATTTTTGTAAGTTTTTAAAGCCAAGGAGCTGCCACAGCCCCACCAGGACTCCTATGTGGAGCCTTGGGAGCAGCATTCATTGGCAGTTTTCACGTGGTCCTGGAGGGCCCCCATGAATCAGTATTCGCCTTTACCTCTGCCTGTTTGGGAGGTAGCAAATACACCCAGCTGGAACATGACAACAGAACAGAAACACTGCCCTACGTAACTGTTTATTAGTAGGTTGGGGCTGGTGCTGGAAGGCAAGGAGCTCTGTGTGCGATGGAGATCTGTTCCTGGCCAGATATCCTTGTGAAAACAGGGCAACTATTTTCCTCTGATAGAACAATGAATAGAGAAGCTTCAAAGATGCTCAAGGTCATCTTTGGGGGCCGCCACCTGGACAAACAGGCCTTCTCCCTAGAATCAAACCTGCTTTTGTTTTTCTTCATCCTGTCTTCAAAATATAGACAGTTTCCAAAGATTTATCCTAGGCTCTCATCGGTGCTCCCAGTGCTTGGCAATCCCACGCACCCCACAGCCTTATGTTTTACCTTCATCCCATCCAGCGCCTACTCTGGTCTGATGCTGCATCTGGGAAAGTGAATCTAACCATAGTGGGGTCCTCTGGATGCTCACAGTGGTACAGGAAGCTGTACACAGGCCCTCGTTGGGTGATCAGTATATGACAGAAGCATGGTTAGAGTGCGGACCACCATGAGGGCCTGATAACGGGTGTGAACCAGGGTGTCAAGGGGGTGTTTGTGTAGAGGTGAGGATTTGAAAGATTTGATGATTTGAAAGATGAATGGGGTGTTGGTCAGGGAGAAAGGGGTGGGAGAGGGAAAGCCATTCCAGGTCAAAAGATTATTACGAGTAAAGGCATCAAATTGCCTTGGAGAATTCTAAATATATTGGCTTGATTTATAATATTAATAGCTAAATCCCATATAGAGTTTACAATGTGCAAGGCACTGTCCAAGCATTTTTCATACTCCTACCTTTCCTTCAAAGCCTGGCCCAAATGATGCTTGTCCTACAAAACCTTTCCTGATTGCTCTTCTTGGAAACAATCTCCCTTGCCTCTGGAGTTTCATAGCATTTGACCTGTGACATTTCTTTCTTTATCTTGTAGTATAGTTCATAAAGTCTATTTAATATCCTGTATTTGCTATAAGCTTTGAGGGCCTGGATACAGGCAGATGCATCTTTCACCCCCTCCCCCCATGGCACTCAGCACAGTGCCTTGCACATACTTGTTACTAAAAAAATTTGCAACTGAATGAATGGCTGAGAGAATGGTCTTTTCATGCGCTATTGTGGTAACTACTGTCACTTTTTCCTTCTCCAAACCACCAGGTGAAGACTTTGGGTGGTGAGCACATGATGCAGTCCATTGGTGATGGATACCAGAATCGTATACTTGAAACTTACGTGATGTAATTAACCAACATGACCACAATAAATTTAATTAAAAAAACACTAGTTGAGATTTAAGATTTGAGCTCCTTCCAACCTTGTGAATCAAGCTGTTTTGGTTCTTCACTGTCCTAAATTCACCTCTTTCTATAAGCCCATTCTTGAAAAGGTTCTTTCTGAATCTTTTTTGTCGTTCTACCTGCTGGATTCCAGGTTCCCCCTCGATACCAGGGTGACAATTCTGCTGTTGATAATCTCAAGCTGTTCTTGAACTCCCCTCACCCCAGCTGTTGAACTCCTGAGTTTTGCCCAGAGCATGTCCAGAGAACCACACTCCTGCTACACAGTGTTTCTCTCCTCTCTTCATGTTTCTGCACCTAATTCCTTTACATGCTCCAAGGCCTTCCCGCATCTGCCCGTGCCTTCCGCTTCTTCATCTCACCTTCCCAACTGTCCCCTCAAAAGTCCCCTGCTATCTTGGTAACACAGACATCATGTCCATTTCCAGATCTCATTGTTGTCCCCTAGGAAAGCTGTAGTGTGTCTAAAACCAACTTTCTTTTGGTCTTATATTTTGAGTAACCCTAGGGTTTTTTTCATTCCATATATCATGAGAAGCACTTAGCTTAATGTCTCACATGGTAAGTAATAGTCATTTTCTGCAATTCACCTCCATGTCTCTGCTCATATTCTCTCCTATCCCCATCATAGAAATGATTCCCTTAAGCTCCTTGAGATAATTTAAAGCTTAGACATTCATTTCATGAACATCAATATTAATCAAGCACACATTAGGGGCCCGGCATTGTGTGTAGTTTGGTGGTGAAGACAGGTGTGTGGAGAGGACTCTGTGTATTCAGTGCATGGGGACAGCGATAGGGGAGAGAGGTACATGCTGGAGGAGGTTTCATCTAGGAACTGAACCGAGTTCAGTCTCGAGGGAGCAGATGGCGATCACCAGGTGCAGGGTGTGGAATGGCAGAAGACGGATAGATAGTGGTGGTCGATGGACCATTCCAGGCAGAGTGGAGAGAGTATAGGACTGGTCTCATTGATGAAGTCCTTTCTCTCAGAATTATTGCTCTATTGCCTTGGGTGTTTCACTTAATGGACATCTGGTCTCCCCAGCTCTATTTTAAGTGTCTTAAGAACAAATATGCTGCCACTTCCTTGGGATTCTGTGAAATTACCAGAAGTAGCAGGTGCTATTAAGATCAGATGATGGGTAGGTGTTGGAGGAGTGAGTGAAAGGGTGGGCTCCTTTAAATCGAATGGAAGCTTTTGCCCCTTGTGTAAAGATAGCTCCACTCGTACCTTGAAATGATGAGTGAACAGACGATCAATAGCTTCTTGTTTCTGGCCTGGGTGTGGTAACGTCCAGGCCATTAATATGTTCTTGGGCACTTTCCACGGCCATTTGTTTCCCGAGGTAGCTCTGCAGCAGTTCTGAGGTCCTTGGCTTGCTCCTCCGACTATTTGCACACCCTCAGGGAGGAAGGGCTCTCTCTTCCCTGTTTATGAACAAGGTAATGTATGTCAAATTGCCTTGGCTTAACCAGGCAATTGTGCACCTTTAAAAGGTATGGGGAAATGTTTCTCTGCGGTCAGATTGGCCCATAATGCTCATCTGTTCTCTTGACTGAACTCCAGCATTCTGCCCTCACTGAGCAGCAAACTCCACAACCTGCTCCTGGCTGGCAGCCCGGGCCCAGCACGAGTGTCTCCGTGTGTCCAGCCAGCTGGGTTTTGGGCTGTCCAGAGGCACCGGAGAGTGACAGTCAAAAGACTCAAAATTTGTGGGTCCCCACAGCTTCAGGGTGTCTCCAGAAAATCCATAAAGGAGAGACTTGGAGGGACTTGGAGGAAAAGGAGGGAGAGGCAAAGAAGATTTGCTGAGACAGAAGGCATGTTCGCTGTTTCAGGGAAGTTCGAGTGCAAATAGAAACCAGAACCTGCAGGGTTTTTTTTTTTTTTTTTTTTTTCCTTTTAGAAGATGGCCCACAAGAGGATTGAATTAGAAAGACACATTGTCTTTCTACAAACTCCGGCATTCACCAAATTCTATGTATAGATTCCACATTTAAGTAAATCCTGTGAATAACGTACAGCCACAACCACTAACAGTGCACTATTAAGCTCAGTTATCTTCAAGGAGGATTTTATTTCCAAAGACCTTCAAAAGACACTCAGCACCCGCACGACTTTTACCACCCCATGACCTCCACTTCTTTCTCAGCTGCCATCACTGCTCACCTGGATTATCGCACCTGGTCTCCTTGCTTCTGCCCTTGCCCCACCACAGTCTATTCTCCACCCAGGTGCCAGAATTGGCCTCCTAAAATAGGGCAGGGTTGCATCACATGTCTGCTCAGAACGCTTCAATGGCTTCGCACCTGATGCTAAATAAAAGTCAGGAGTCTCATATAGGCCATCAAGGCCCTCGGCCACCCCTCCTCTTGCGAATCGTGACCTTGATTCCTCCTCTCCCCATCGCTCCTTCTGCCCCAGCCATGCTGCCTGTTCCTTTGGTTGGAGTACTCTTCCCCCAGATGTCTTTGGTTCTTCACTCAACTGGCCCCCGACTTAGGTCACTCCATCACCATCTTCAGGTCTTTGCTCTACTATTGCCCCCTCAAGAAGGCTTTCTTGTTGTCCCCATTTGAGGCTGCCCTCCTGGTCATCCACTTCCCTGTTTCAGTTTCTCCACAGTCTTCACTACCCTCTGATACATTATTGATGCTACTTTTTGGTTTTCTATTTATCTTCAGCTCGAGTTTTGTTGGCTGTTGTTCATGGCTGGATCCCTAATGCCTGCTAGGCACGTAGTTGGTGCCCAGTAAAAATTGGTGGAGTGAGTGAATGGCTGGGAAGAAATTGAATCCTGAGAACAAAAGCACTTCATTTTAGGTTGGGAATGATAACTAGCACAGGAATTAATATAGGAGAGCATAGGATGGAGGCTGCAATAGCAATCGATTCGACATTCTCTTTGAAGTTATACACTGCTTCTTGTGCCATTAGGAAAGGAAAAACCCTTTCTTAAGGGTTTTCACAATGATGTGCTATGGTAGTGGTGTTAGCTAATGCTCTGGTGGTAATCATATTGCAATTATACATGTCTCAAATCAACACATTATATACCCTTTAAACTTAGACAATGTTACATGACATCGCACTTTAAAAAATCTTCAGCGACAAAAAATGTGTCCGGGAGAATGAATTTAGAAAGTTTAAAACATGCTACATGAAAAAAAAATTACAACATGGGTAGTAAACCCCAGTGCCCACAGGACCAGACAGGAAGAGCCCACCGATGGAAGAACTGGGAGGGACTAGATCAAGCTGAAGAAGAGAGAGCAGTCACATGCCCTTATTATACGCTGATAACATTAGATACAAATACTCAAAAGGTCTATAAAAATATACTTATTTATGCAATACACTCTTTAAACTTTTTAAAATTATTATTTTTCTTTTTCAAATATACTCTTGAATAACCCTTTGATAAAGAAGAAAACAAAGGTAAATTATGAAAGTTTCTAAGCAGTAAAGGAAAGCAGAACACTGCACACGAATCTGCGCGACAGAGTGAAAGCAGTACTCGGAGGGAAAAGTGCAGCCTTGGTGGTTTTATCAGGGGCAGTAAGTTTTTTTTGCATAAAGGGCCAGAGCTTTGGGGGCTGTATGGTCTCTGTCACAGATTTTTTTTTAACATTACTTAAAAAATTAAGAGAACACTGCCTGCTGCTCAATGGCAATGAATTTGAAAATGTAAACACCTTCCTACCAAACATTACCAAAATTTACCTGAGAAGAACTGATGCTTGAATAGGCCAATTACCAGAGAAGAAAGTTTACTGAAGATTTACCATGGTGAAGGGCACCAGAATCAGGTGGATCTACAGACTCTTTTCAGAACTGATAATTCTACTAGTTCAAAAAAAAATCAAATCAAAACAACAAAAACCCAACCATCCAGGCCATACAAAAAGATGGGAAGTTTTGTAAATCCTCTTCTTGGAAGGTAAAGAGCTAAATGTTCTAAAACAGGAGTGGGAAACAAGTCTTTATCTCGAGTGCCAGCAGAGATCGGTGGGCAGTGTCTGCTGGAAGACCCTGTGAAAGACATTGTGGGCACAGCTGAGATCCAGTGGGAAAAAATTGGGGTCTGATTGGCCGTCGCTGACTCAGCTTGGAATATGAAGTCAGATGGATCTTATGGGATATTTTCCGCAGAGCCAGGAATAATTACTCCATGATGTCTTATGGGTTTCTGATCAATTTATTTGAGAAAACTTACATTCTGTAAAATTTATGTTCCTCTAATGACCATTCAGTAGCCCCAAGAAAACCATCGAGATTAAGCTTCCAGTCCGAAATCTAACCTTGCATTAATCATCACTGCTATGGGTGTAGCGAATGTATTAGAAGAAACCAATAAACTCATGGGAAACTTCTGAGTTTGAGGGCCATCAAGAGCGGATCATCTTCCCTGACTTTGGTGCTTCTGCTGATTTGTGGCTGAATAGAAATCTTCTCATTCCAGTGATGAAGTATCAGCCTCAGGGCTTTCTTTTCCTAATTCACCAGACGCCAGAAAGGAACTAGACCACAGCGTTTCTACTTCCAAGGGGCAACTCCTTCCGTGGCTGTGTTCCCCAACCCTGCCTGGGCACTTCCACCACAGCGCCCCCTGCAGGTAGGAAGAGGGAGAAAGGGCCAGGCTCCGTAGAGAAGACAGGGGAGCTGCCAGTGCAATGAGTAAATCTTCATTATTATAAAAAAGGGAATCACAGTTTTACTCTCCTCGTTTTTATGATGAAGTAAAATAAAATGGAAAAGAGGAGCGAGAGGAATGATTGCTTAGTAAACGACTTCAAACCCAGCACGTGTTTATTTAAGCGTCTCTGTGCAAGCATAACCCTGGGTGTCCGTTAAATCAGCAAGCATGTCAGTTGGCACTCCTGGTTACAGACCGTTTTATGGTCATACATCATTCATAGCCGCAAAAGCCATTTGCCCTCTGTCACCCAACCAATCAGGAGCCCGAGGAGCCGGCAGAGAGGACGCAGAGCAGGAGCCGGGCAGGTTTCTCTGGACTGCTCCGAATTTCCGCAACCTGGTTCAGCAGAATGTCACAGAAAATGAACTCTCCTGGGTTATTAAGGACCCCACCTTCCGCCAGTCCCCACTAAAGAGCAATATATGATTTCAGGCTAATATTTACCCCACCGCAAGCAACACCTTGTGACATGTGGGGCAAGAGCGCAGCAGGCGTCACACACAGCTCCAGAGTCTTGATACCTGCTGATCTGAGCCTCTCCAGCGAAGGACGCGGATGGGGCGCTGCTCCCCGCGCCTCCGCGGTTCACCCCTAAAGCCCGCTTGGAGCAGATCTGAAACCGATGTGAGTGCATCAGCCATTCAGCAGATTACCTGGGTCTGCCCTTGCTTCACTCTTGCGAGTTCACATTGTTTTTTCACTCTTTGCCCCCTCACTATCATTTTGTTATTGCAACCGAGATGCCTGCCAGACCCTGGTCACTGCCCCCGGGCCTTGCAAACCACGAGCCTTTGGGTTCTTCCCAAATGCCTTTGCCTCTGGGATGGTAGTTTCCCTCCAAACGCCTTCCCAAATCTAGGGTCGTCCCCTCCTATGTACTAGTTCTTAATTCTTTCTTAGTGCACATCTTCGTTTACGAATAAGGCTGGGTGGCAGTTGTCGCCGCCTCCGTGGGTGCCAGGCCAGCCCCATCTGGCCGCCCCTCTCCATCTCTGCTGGGGTATTTCTCGTGTCTTCCAGCCTCTCCAGTCGTAACAGGCTAGGATCAATTTTCCGGTGGCAGCTTGGAAATAATGGTGTGAAATGTATATTAATACAGAAATATATTGTGAAACTGTCCTTAAACAAACAAATGAGCCACTTTAAAATATTACTGCCATAAATGACCATGACAGTAGCACAGCACATATAATAAAAAATAACTGCTGAAGAGAAGCTGCTGAATTACTATAGTAATAAACCAGATGTGATTATTATCATTTAACACGGTCATTGAATACCATGAATCCCTGAAGCCATTAAAATATTTATGATTAAACATTTGCTATTCCTTATAACAGAACATATAGTTGGGTACTAAAAAACTGTTAAAGGGTTATTTCAGCTAATATATGCAAGTTCTATAATGGAGGTCAACCAACATTGCCTGAATCCTTTAAAAGAGGGGTGAACAGCTGCCTCTCCACATCTTGACATATTTCAGGGTGTTTGTGCTGGTGTTGCACACCCTCACGGCACTGGGGAGGGGGTATCAGCTACACACTGCCGAGGTAAAAATGTGTTCCTGTTCTGTACACTCATGAACAGATGTGGGCTCTGGGGCTGTTCTGGTCATTCTTCTAGAAAAAGAGCAGATGCAGCAGATGCTGTCCGAGGCCTGCTCATATCGCCTTCTCACTTGTCTTGAGCAGCCTTCTGCAAGCTTATCCCCCAGATGGCCTTCACCGGGCCGGCCAGAGCCTGGAGTGCCAGGGAATTAATGCCCCTGGGAGCAGTCCTCAGTCCTGGTGGGTGGAAGGTGGAGAATAAATAGGTCAACCAAGGTTACGGACATATCTCTCAAAATCTGTGCCTTGGCCATGCTCTTGATACCTCAAGTTGCTTCTCTGATGATTGTTTTGTGTTAAAACTTCAGTCACATGTAAGGATGGGTTGGTTGTGCTGGATAAATAGTCAGTATCTCCTTAAATGTAGCTGTAGATACTTCTGGACCACAGGGTCAGGTCTTCCAGGGTGTTTGCTTCCCATCTCTCTTTCTATTTCTCGGTGGTTCTAGCTCCATCAGGGCTGTTGCCAGAAAAGGACTCAGTCACCCATGGGGCATCCTGGTGATGGCCTGGGATTGGAAAAGGAGCATCAGTGAGACTTCTTCATCACTGCCACTTGGGGTTTACCTGAATATTTTAATTATTTATGCTATGAGAATTGGCTATTTCTTTTAAAATGGATGCCAGCAGCAATTGCCTTTCCTTATATCTTTAGACACAAATATCTTCCAAGAAATAAGATGCTTGAGTTGTTCAAACCCTCTAGGGGACAATGTAGTGAGAAACAAAACACAGAAATTTTGGAGAGAGACCTGGGTTTGCATCCCAGATCTGTTCCTTACCTGGTGTGTGTATATGATACACACACACACACACATATATAAAATATATAATATAACTCTCTCAAGCCTCCTAACTTGCCAGAGGCTCAGTTTTCTTATGTGTGGAGTGACCATAGCAATTGTATAAATTGCTATAATGTTTATAAAGCATTTATATATACTACCTTATGAGTAATAGGTATTTAATAAAAATTGATTTATTAAATGATGAATGAATGGCGAATTTACTCCCTCTGAAGCTGTTTCCACGCTATCACGGTGACAACTCAATTCTTGGCATAAGATCTTACCTGTTGGGAACCCATTTGGTTCCCAGCATGTTTCTCTCTTGCTTCCCATCATAAGATTTTGGCAGTGTTATAAATCTCTGTCATGTGGGTTCTATATTTGTCCTCCTCCTCCCAAGTTATATTTGTATAGGTCCATCCTGTTCTTGCTGTGGTTTCACATTTGTAAACTTAATAACCTGGGCCATGGTTTGATGTATGTACAGGGGAACTCGCAAAGCCTCAGAGTGGAATAAAAAACATTTTTGAAGACCCCTGCTGGCTCAGTCAACCTTAATGAGCTATTAGGTCATTAGAGACTCTGCTATACATTAGTCATTAGATCAGCAACCATTCATTGATGACAGGGTTCTCCAACTTAAAGGGACAGTACTGTTAAATGCAAATGAGCCATAGCGGCATCTCTGAAATGCTAAAAAATGTAGCTCCATGTCGTGTTTTCTACTTGTCACTTATTCTAAAACCTGAAGTGAGGGTTCATCCAGTATAGCTGCTGAAATTTTCAGGTTACCTTGACTTAGTAAGAATTTCCAATGAAAGAACTGAGGGCTTGCTGTAGTTTACATGTAGATATGTAGCCCAGGTGGGGTAAAATGTAGCCCTTTCATCCACGTGATATATGAGTATCATTGCCTTGCCCATGTTTCTGTGACTTTCTAGGGGCTCACGTTCTTGGGGGTCTTTGCATCTAATACCTTGTCCATGCTGACCTCTGGATCTGCCTTGGACCCCAGGGTTGCTCTGCTCTGTGGCCACCAAGACACCTCCAGTTTCCTTGAGAGTCTCTAATAACTACTCCTATAAAACAATGTCTCTAGACCCACAGCGACAATTCTGGGTGAGCATGTCTGTGCAAATGTTACCTAGCAACCCAGCTTGGGAGGTAACTAACTTCTAACTAAGAACTGAATATTGAACAGCATTTTTGGTCATTGTTCCTCTATCAGACTCGCATCAAGCTAAACCTCTTTGCAAACTGTTCTCCTAAATAGCTCCCACCAGCTGCTCTTTTCCTCTTCTTCAAATACCTCTTTCCCCCTCTCTCTGCTTCTTGGGCTGCTCCCAGAACCTCAACATCTCTCCAGCGTTACCAAGCAGAGCAATTCACCTCTGCCTTGGACCCCATCCGAAGGCACCAAAATGGCCCATCTAAGTATTTGCTGAAACAAAGACAGTTTTTTCCTCTAAGATGAATGCTGCTACAGCTAAACTAACAGATGATTGTCCTTGAATATTTGTGACATTTGTGTAAGTATATGCTAGATTACATTATTACTTTCAGGAGTTGTGTTGGAGAACTCCCTTGCCCACACTGTGTCCACCAAGACAGAGCACTTCCTGGAGTGGACGGGTGTCCTGAGGGGGTTTTGTTGGGCGACAGGTGGAACCAAAGCTTGTCTCTGTGGGAATGCATTTCTAAAGCTATAACGAGCAAATACGACTCATTTTAAGGCATTTATTTAAAAATGCTTCCTATCTTTATTTTTTTTAATATATTTTATTGATTATGCTATTACGGTTGTCCCATTTCTCCCCCATCATTCCCCTCCACCCTGCACACCCCCTCCCACCCACATTCCCCCCCTTTAGTTCATGTCCATGTGTCATAAGTTCTTTAGCTTCTACATTTCCCACACTATTCTTGCCCTCCCCGGTCTATTTTCTACCCACCATCTATGCTACTCATTCTCTGTACCTTTTCCCCTCTCTCCTCCTCCCACGCCCGTTGCTAACCCTCCATATGATCTCCATTTTCTTTAAATGAAAGTAAATGCTATTGCCTTTTAGATATTGGTTAGAGCACTTTGGAGGAGCATTCTTCTGCTGGGGCCATCCATGACTCAGTGAGGGAGGAAGAATCCTCTTCTCAAGTGGGCAGAACCTACTCATCCAGTTCTTTCTGCCCTGGAGACGTTGGTGTTGGACAAAGAGTCAGCTCCCAGAGATTTCTACTAGAGAGAGCCTATTAATTTAAGTTCATTTATCTTTACATTTACGTTAATGTTTCAAAGACAACATTATTTAATTCTCTCTATTAAAAAAAGCAATAGAACTACAGGGTAAATCTTGTGTCTTCTAAAAGGTGAAATGTGGTTCTCTAATATTAGTTTCTTTGGGAATCCTGGGGTGGTACTTAGCAATAATGGCAATATTTGCTTTCCAATTATTTTTAATCTAGTTGTTACTTTCTGTGAAGGTCAGTGCAAAGCCCTCCTGTATATCATCTGTTATTCTCATAGTGCCCCCTTGAGACACGTATTATATTACCTCTTACTTTGGAGGGAACTGATCTCTTATACATCCCCCTTTCTTTCTGGAAGGCTTCCCTGACTTCCCCTGTTACCATGCCTGTCACGTTTTACTGAAAATTCTATTCTTGTCTGTTGGCCCCACTAGACCAGTGAGGGCAGGAATCACGTCTGTGTCACTAGCTGTCACCCACTGCACCTGACTCGGTACCTGGCGCATCATAGGTGCCTTAAGCATTTGCTGACTCACTGGATAGATGAATGAATCAGTGCAGAGAGGAGGAATAACTTACACAAAATGAGTGGGAAGGATGTAAAACGAGACTGTAACCCACGGTTGCGGGTTTGTTCAGCCCAAGGTCTCAAATGTCATGTAGAAATTTCCTTTACCCCGTGCCCAGCGCCCAAGTCAAAACAATATGTTGATACGAACAGTAACACCCTCTGGCTGCCAAGGTGCACAGCTTTAGTCTTTGTGGAAATTTAAGCTCCACGGCAAAGCATCTTCCCCCATTGGGGAAAGGCTGCATTCCTCCAGGGCTCTGTCCAGAGAGCTTTGTACTGCGCAGGTGTGAAGTGTTAAAGGGAGAAAAACACGGAGCCAGTCTAAAACCCTGGGTTGTTTCCAGCCTGAGAGGTGCCAAGACCCACCCTTGGTGTGCCCCGAAGACTTCAGGCCAAGCCTCCTCCAGACCATGGTCAAAGCTCCAAAGAAATCGTTTAGAACTCCACAGTCTGGCCTTGAGAAAATCTCAATGGTCCAGAGGCAAAGGGGTGGAGCGGGGTGAGATGATGCAGAATTGAGGATGGTAGGGGTTGGGCAGGATTTCTTTCCTTAAATGAAAAGCCCAAATAAAATAAATAAATGAAAACATAAATCACAGTGTCTTCTCTAGGCTCCTGGCTGGTGGAAAACAAATTAGAAAGGGCCTGAATGAAAGGCATATTGAAGAAGCTTGACTTGAATTAAGTGGTTCTATATTTTAAAAGCACTTTGTTGGGTCCTGTAAAAATAGCAAATAAAAATGTAGTAATATCCCCTGGCTCTACCAGGCAAATACCAGTAATAAAGTAAGCTTAGGGTGGAGGGCATTTGAGAGTGTAAACCTCAGTAGAAGGGAAAAGGGAAGCATGTGGTTTAGAAACACTTCCATTTCTCCCTTAATAATTAATGATGAGGTGCTGTGTTTTCCAATAGATATCATGTGTCTTTCTAACGGCACTCACTTTCCTCTTAAGACGGCCCCAAATGAAATTTAAAGACATAACTTGACATTTTTTTCCTTTTGACAGGCAGCCTGGAGGAGTTATTTCAGGGCGATCAAATAGTTATAATTTAAGATCCATTTTACAACCCCTTTGTACATAGTCTGAAAAAACGTCACAATGAACGTGGCAGCAAGCGTCTATCTCACTTGTCAATAGTTTATTTATAACTCCTTTTTGACCTGCTGTGCTATTATTTTTAATATATATACTTACAAGAGTATTTACTGAGGCATTGTTTATAGCAGAAAAAAAAAGGAAGTCACCTTGAATGTGTATCAGTGTGGATGGCTGCAAAAATTGTGGTTTATATATAATAAAGGATTTAATTATGTAAATGTTAAAAGGAATGTGTTATTATATTTTGACCTGTAATGTTAGGGGTGATAATTTGAAAAAACAAATTTTAAAGTAATCTATGTAGTGATCCTACTTTAAAAAATACTTTGTTAAATTTACTGGGGTGACATTGGTTCATGGGGTCATACAGGTTTCAGGTGTACCTTTCTATGGTATACTCTCTGTATATTGCATCGTGTGCCTACCATCCAAATCAAGTCATCTTTCGTCACCATATATTTGGCCCCCTTTACTACTCACCCCACCCCTTTCCCTCTGGTAACCACCATACTATTGTCTGTCTGTGTCTGTGAGTTTCAGTTTTATATCCCATATACAAGTGAAATCATATTGTTCTTAGCTTTTTCTGACATTTCACTTAGCGTGATAGTCTCAAGGCCCATCCATGTTGTTGCAAATGGCAGTATTTCATCTTTTCTTATGGCTGGGTAGTATTCCATTGTGTACAGGTACTATATCGTCTTTACCCAATCCTCTATCACAGGACACTTTGGTTTTCTCCATGTCTTGGCCACGGTGAATAATGCGCATTGAACATAGGGGAGTTTATATCTTTGCGAATGTTCTCTAGTTTTTCAGGTAGATACCCAGAGAGGGATTTCCGGGTTGTAGGGTAACTCTATTTTTAGTTTTTTGAGGAACCACCGTTCTGTTTTCCATAGTGGTTGTGTCTGTTTACATTCCCACCAGCGGGGTTTCTTTTTCTCCACGACCTCTCCAACACTTGTTATCGCCTGTCTTGTTGACAATAATTGTGCTAATGGGTGTGAAGTGATATCTCATTGTAGTTTTGATTTGCTTTTCCCTAGTGGCTGAAGTTGAATGTTTTCATATACCTGATGGTCACTTGTACGTCTCTTGGGAGAGGTGTCTGTTCAGGTCCTCTGCCCATTTTTTAATTGGTTGGTTTGTTTGGTGTTCAATTGTATGAGTTCTTTATACATTTTGGATGTTAACCCCTTGTTGGAGCTGTTGTTTGTAAATATCACCTCCCATTTTGTCAGTTGCCTTTTTGTTTTGCTGTTGGTTTCTTTTTCTGTATGAGCTTTTTAGTGTGCTGTTATTAATTTAGAAATAAACATTAATAGGAGAGCTTAGATATTTTTACACATACATAGAGGCTTGAGTAATGAGTCTTACAAAAATGCTTATGGAAGAAGATAACACGGGAAAAGTTACTAGGAAAGAGCTAAATGAACTTTCTTCTTGTTATGAAATGTTTAGGTCCTTTTGTTTGTAAATGGCAGGTGGGTTGTACAATACCAATGTAATTTCAGAAAGCCATCTTCGGAATGTAATAAACATGTCTGCAATAATAGGATTTAGAAAATAGCAAAATGCATTCCAGACGCCCTTTGATTGTGCATACAGAACAGAGAATTTAGCTGTAATTGGCTATAACACAGTTAGGGACAGAAAATGACACACAGTGAAGTTGGGTGATGTAGCGGCTCTGATTAGGGATGGTGCATTGCAGCTGAGTGCCAGAAATAGAGAGTGTCTGGTGCTTCCGCGCTGTCTCCTTATTTCCTTCCTCCCTTCCTCCCCTCCTTCCTTCCTTCCTTCCTTCCTTCCTCCCCTCCTTCCTCCCTTCCTCCCCTCCTTCCTCCCTTCCTTCCTTCCTTCCTTCCTCCCTCTCTCCCTCCCTCCTTCCCTCCCATCCCTCCCACCCTATCTTCCTCCTTTTTTTCCTTTTTGTTTAACTGAAGTATCATAACTTAGACTAGAAAACTTATTCTGTTATTTCTCAATGAATCAGTTGTCAGCCAAGACTCCACTCTCTTCAGAGACTAACAACTGTATGGAAAAGGGAAGTAAGAGCCCATGGAGAATTGACTTTTGGAGACTAGATGTAATTTGAATCAAGAATTATAATAGGAAATAAACCATTACAATAAGCAAGGAAACATGTATACAATTACTTTCACGGTGTAATTTTATTCAATCTAGTTGAGAAAATAAAAAGATAATACTGACCGGAGCACCTGGGTATTTAATGCAAACTGTAAAATCTGTTATATTAAACAAAGTCAAAAGCAATGTGAAAGATCTTGAATCTATTCAAGGCATGCACCTCATTACAGACTTAGCAAATTAAAACACAAATAGGATTAGAAAAGAAGAATGTAACAATCTCCCACTATGGTCCCTAGAGCATTAAGTCATAAATTGGGTTTGCATTAAATTGTGCCTGCAGTATTGAATTCAGGGAAAGAGCTGTGGGCTGGAGATAAACCATGCTGGGCTGCTCACCAACTTTGGCAAAGCCATGTTTTCAGAGACGTGCCGTAAATCTGTTAGAATATAGCAGGTCCACACACACACAAATGAGCACTTAATATCTTAATTTAAAAAATGTCGGTGTCACGCCTTACGTGGCCTGCACAGATATAAAGGCAGACAAAAATCCCCGTGTGAAATGGAGCTATTTTACCTACGGAAGTTTAAGGCCATTTCACTAAATGTACAGCTTAATGCTGGATGTAAATTTGTTTATTAACTCTCAACACAGAGTTTTTGATGAATTTTGTTTTGTTTTTATTTTTAATTTTGTTTGTTTGATTCATTGATTTTGCAAAGGAAGGAAGAAAAAGGAGAAAGCAAACCACCGTCTTTAGAGAACACACGTAGGCTTTAGAATATCGAAAGGAATGTTCTCTTTCATTCCATGCGAAGATTAGACCTTAACTATTCTGGTTGATCAATAGAAAAACACACATACATTATTTTAAAAAGCAAGTGGGCATACTTTAATCACTTTTTAAAAAGTGAGTCAGGCTTTGAAAAACACTGTCTGCTACATGACATGTCTCTTCCACAACAGGTTTCCTCCGTTGGGTTTGTCTCCTAATCACCGGCATGAGGGAGGCTAACTCCGGGAAAAAAGGAGGTTCTGATTATTGTACGGTGCCCTCATGTTAATTCATATCTGCCGCCTCTTTGCAAATGGGCAGGCCAAATGCGGAGAGCTGGCTGCTAGTCCGATTTTCTCAAAGTCACGTTCGGGTACAGGAGTCAATGTATTTTATTTTTCTCTGACTTCCTAGGATTGGTACGTGGATTAAAGAAGGTCAATGTTAAGATGCCTAGATGCTTCAAAATGTGAGTCTTCCCACTCTCACTTCATCACTGAGTGGAAGCCAGGAAAGCAACATTTGCATGGCCACCAGCTTTGCTGGTGCCCCCCCGTGAAAGTGTCACCTCTCGTGCTCAGGGGTGTGCAGGAACTTCTGGGGTCTGCAGTGAACGATCTCTAGACCTCACTGTTAGGGGAAGTCCATGCATCCTCTACCTCCATTTCTTTTTCCTTCCTGGCCTCTGGGCTCCCATGCCCCTCTTCCCAGCCCAGCCCTCAAAGCTGCCCTGGCCTCCTGGCAAAGGGTTTCTCCATCACACTTAAAAGCAGACAGTCTGTTTCCACTGGCATTGTCTATTTTTAAAAGCTTATTTGGAAGTCTAAATGGCTCCCATTTTGGCTTTAGTAAGACAAATATGGGCAAAAGCACGCAGTGCCCCTTAAGTATGATGGATACCCAGGACCTGCTGAAGTTTCCCATAGCCAAAGTCAGGCTCGTCCTGGTGGTCGTTTCTCTGCCGCGTTATTTATGTGGTGGTTTTACTTCTAATTATGGCTCATGATGGCTGTTAGTGCCGAGCAGTAAGAGAGCAAACTGCATCGTACTGCTATTTAACTCCAGCCCATAAAATGGGTGATAAAGCTGAGGGCTTCAAACTGAAACCAAACCAAAACAATGTAACTTTTCTGTGACAAGCTCACATCCCTTCTACCATTCGGAGGCTGGAAACTTTCACCCAGGAAACGCCTGGAGGCAGGTGACTTCCGAGGCCGGGCCGTGTCAACTTTCAGCTCTGGCTTCACCCTTAAGTAATCCTTTATTGCGGACGAAACAACCCTGGACCTCAGACGTCATTAACACATGCCAGGTTTAATCAGAACCCATGTACTTCATTGTCTGGGAACTAATGAAAACAAATAGATGTTACCTAACACTGTAAATAATGAAAGGTCTTTTGTTGTCCTCAATTTGGATTACTATTTTTTGATGCTAAGAAGCATGTCACTTGGTGTGTGTGTAAACAAAAAAGACAAATGGCCAAGATGAGAATGAGTTGTCCATAATCTGATTGAAGCGACAGAGCTGGCTCCTAGGAGAACCGCATGGGGCTTAATTATTGGGTTGTTGTTCTTAATGCGTCTAATGTTCACTCGTAAAGAAATCAAGAAAAATGTTAAGAGGTTACTGATATTTCACTATGGCTTTGGGTCGTCGGAGCTTCTGACAGGAAAAGAAGATTCTCTGTGGCTGGAACACAATGTCTAGCCACTTAAGTTAATTTGCCCAAATGATATTAGGCAGCATTTAAAACCTAAATCCGCCCCAATTCAGTCACTCTGCTGACAGAACCCTCGGGCACAAGGCAAGGACATGCTTGGTTTGGGTGAAGTTGTGATGAGATCAAATGGCTGGGAAAGGCCGCTTTTCCTCTGTTTTGTCAGTTCCTTTTCTTTCTTGGCAGAACGTTTATGGATTTAAATAAAATGTCTGCTAGTGTTTGGATAATAAATACATTATTTAAAAGCCTGTGGCTACTCTAGCCTGTTGGGTATTAGGGGGAAAACTTACACTCATTGTTGAGTTCTACAGGGCTCATTTTGGTTGAATGTAATGATTTCCCCCCTCTCTTTTCTTTCATAGTGTGAGTTTCATGGTCCTGTGTGTGATTGCACATGTGTGTGAGTGTGCACGTATCTGTTCACCCATACCATCGATCACACTCATGTGGTCCTGCAAATTCAAGTTTGCCTATCAGAGGTCTGACTGTGTGCATCGGACGTTGCCTTCAAGATACCACCATCAAGGAGTTTACAGGCCTCCTGATAAATGTTAGGATACCTCAATGACGTTCAGCCATTAAGAAACCCCGAACTGGACAACTGGATTCCAGATGAACAGGAATTGGGTTATTCTGCTTATTTTAAGCCAGCCATCCAAATTATTTTAACTACTACAACTCTAAGTCATTAAATATATGCAAGAGTGGACAAAAGTAGGTTAATAATAATCATCAATAATATAATAATAAGTAACAATATAAGAATAAACTGTTTTGTATACTCACAACTGTAAACCTACTTTTTCCCACCCTGTATATATTGAGAGCTCAGTGTATTCTAGTGTCCCATTTTACAGGTGAGAAAGCTAAGGTTCAGAGAGGGTAAATTACTTCCCCTGGATCCCTAGCCGAGTGGTTAGCCTGCTGACTACTTAATCCCAACTTTGAACAAAATCCTTTTGATTCTCCCATCTATGTTTCTATCACCCTCTATGTCTCAATCAACAGTGAAACCTTCATATTGTCACAAATACTAATTGTATCTGTCTGGCCCCCTTTTTTTGATAGGGTCTATAAATCTGGTAGAAACAGGTGATTGACCTTCTCCCACACAAGGAGAAGCCGCAACTTACATGGTTTCAAAGTCCTTCCCAGTTCTCTGGTGTGGCTGCCTCCCTTTCCCCTTGTAGACCAGCCTTTTGCTTAAGTCAGCTCCCAAGCCCAACAGACCGAGGTTGGATTCCCAGGGACTCAGAAAGGACATTCGGGTAGGGAAGAATTGAGAGAGAGATAGAGAGTGCTGATCCTTCCTGTCTTTTCCAAGCTTTTTCTTCTTCTCTTGGCTCATTTTAGAGCCACATTGTCATACATTGGCACCCCTACCTGAGGGCAGGGAGAGGAAATGAAGAGAGATGAAACCAAACCACAGCTGTGATGTTAATAGGCCTCTGATTAAAAAAAAAAAATGATGGAGAATGAGGCTGAAACTAAGCTGCTTTCTTTTAGAAAGTGCTGGCAGTAATTTCAGTGGTGGTTTTTGGCATCGGAATATATTAGCTAGAGTATTTGAATATAATGAGATATGTAGTGTAATGGAGTGGAGAGAGCCCAAGATTCGCCGATACAATCCAGGTGAGCTTGAGCAAGCACCTCACCTTTGTGGGCCTCAGTTTCCTTTTCTGTGCCAGGTGCACATGAAGCCAAATGACCCCTGAGATTTCCTAGGAAAGTGGCAGGAAGCAGGGCAGATTACCTGCTCTGACCTCAGCTGACTGGTCTGAATCTTAGCTCTGTCACTCAGTTTATGCAAGGTTGTGTGTGTGTGTGTGTGTGTGTGTGTGTGTGTGTGTGTGTGTGTGTGTGTGTACTGGAGTCAGTCACTTCACTTCTCTAAGGCTCAGTTTCCCCCTCTGTGAAATGGGGATGAGATGTCTACCTCAGAAGGTCCTTAAGGGGTTTAGATTGGCTAATGCACAGACAGTGTCTGAAGAAAGCATTTTCCCAGGGCCAGAAGGAAGAAATGGTGAGTGGGGTGCTTTAAAGGTCAGTGAGGGAAGATGACTGGTCTATGAAGGAATCTGGTCTGGGGCGCATGTAGGGCTCTGAACGACCCTTGCCAAAGGAGGAGAAAATGAAATCACTGTAGTGGTGGGACAGAAAACTGGATGCCTCGATGACAGCCTTTGTTGGGAACATGGTCTTTGGGGGAAGAAAAAGAAATCTCAGAATGCCCTGTCTCCTTGCTATTGCTTTTCATTTCTTCACTCTTTATTTTTAATGAAGATGGGAAGGTTTATAACTTTGACAGTTCCATTTATTTCTACCATTTTCATCTAAAACAATACAATGAACAGCAATTATTTCCACACGTTTCCACTGCAGCTGAATAAATGTCAGTATTACTTAAACACGTTCTGTGTACTCCGTGTTGTTTCTTCTGCCTGCTGTCTGTCTGTATTTCTCTTCCTCTACCTCCAGCCACCAAACCATCCCCCTCTACTTCCTCTTTTTGTCTTCATTCTCCTCCTCACAGTGGGGCACAGGAAAACACCAAATGACATAGTTGAACTGAAGGGGCTGAACCCATGACTAGGAACCACATGCAGGAAGAAGCCCAGGAAAGCAAATCCTTTCCAGAAGGGCACAAGGAGGACCCTAATGAACAAGAAAGTACACGTTCCATTCCTGGGCTCACTGTCCAATACCTCCAGGCCACAGGGGACGCTCTAGCTGCTTCTGCAGGCAGGGAATCTGACCAGCCCCTATTACTGCCAAGCAGAGCACAAAGGATCTTGCACCTGAGCAAAGGGAATGATGTGAGTTCCAAGCTTCAATTCTCCCCTGGGGTTCCTCCTCAGGTGTCACTCATCCTGGGGTTCTGCGGACACACCATGTCCCGAGAAGGCATTAGGAACGTTCTTTGTGTAACCATGGTCAAAAACTTATATTTGTTTAGGATTTGCTTCTATAGGTAAAAATATAGCTAACTGTAGGAGACCATTCTGTATGGCATGGGCCCAGCTCCCACTCAGAGATGCACAGGACCCACACCCACAGATGGATTCTCCGGTGGGGAATCAGGCCTGCATTTGTACCTAAGCTGCTTTGAGTCTTGCTTCTGCTGAAATGACCTCACCCTGGATTGGGATAGCGAGTGCTTATTGTAACATCCTAAAATTCATGCTAAACCTTGCAAGGACCAGTGTAACCAGTTCAACCACTTTTCTCTTCATTTGCTAATATCCTTCTTCTGTGATGTGATTAGCGGGCATTGGCTCCTTTGTTGTCTGTTAAAGGTAACCACCTATAGCAAACCGGTGCATAGTGAGTAAGGACCATCATGTAACATGACCAGAAATAAAATAAAGGCCTGGCGGAGACCGTGGCTTTTGCTCCCCTTTAGAGAAAAGCCAGGCTGTCCTTTTTCCTTCACCGGACTTGGTAGTCCATGTGTCTGTTTTATTTCATCCATAATGACACGGACACTGCAGGCCGGTGTCTGCATCAGAGTCTTGCTTTTGCTAAAAACTCCTTCACCCTGAATTGAGACAGCAAGTGCTTATTGTAACTTCCTAAAATCCATGCTAAACCTTCCTAGGATGAGTGTAACTGGTTTGACCACTTTTTCCTTTGCAAATATCCTTCTTCTGTGATGTGATCAGCGGCATTGGCTCCTCTGTTGTCTATAAAAGGTAACCCCCTAAAGCGAACCCGTGCATAGTAGATGAGAACCATGATGTAATGTGTGGGGAAACCCAATAAAGGCTGTCATGGTGGAGGCCACGGGCTTTTGCTCCCCTTGAGAGAAAAACCATGCTGTCCTTTTTCCTCCACTGGACTCGGTAGTATGTATGAATGTCTTATTTCATCCATAATGATGCGGACACTGTGGGCCGGTGTCTGCATCAGCTAACATGTAATATTATATTAGTTTCAGACTTCCAGTCAGGATGGAGGCATAGGTAAACACACTTTGCCTCCTCGCACAACTACAGAAAAAATTACAACCAGACCTCGAAACAAATAACACCCAGAACCATCAGAAAATCAAGTTACATGGAAGTCCAACAACCAAGGATTTTAAAAAGCCACATTCATCCATATGAGTGCCTTTTCTACAATAGGCCACACTACTAAGACAGAGAGTCAAAGTAGCTCTACCTAATATACAGAAACAAATACAAGGAGGCTGCCAAATATAGGAAATAAAGAAATATGGCCCAAATGTAAGAACAGAACAAAACCCCAGAAAAGAACTAAATGAAACAGAGATAACCAACCTATCAGATGCAGAGTTCAAAACACTGGTGATCAGGGTGCTCAAAGAGCTCACTGAGTATAGCAACAGCATAAAAACAACCCAGGCAGAAATGAAGGTTGCATTACGTGAAATAAAGAAAAATCTACAGGATACCAGCAATGGAGGGGATGATGTAAAGATTCAAATCAACAATTTGGAACAAAAGGAAGAAATAAGCATTTGACCAGAACAGCAAGAAGAAAAAAGAATTAAAAAAAAATGAGGATAGTATAAGGAGCCTCTGGGACATCTCCAAATGTACCAACATTTGAATCATAGGGATGCCAGAAGAAGAGAAGAGCAAGAAATTGGAAATCTACTAGAAAAAATAATGAAAGAGAACTTCCCTAATTTGTTGAATGAAATAGACATGCAAGTCCAGGAAGCAAAGAGAGTCCCAAACAAGATGGATGCAAAGAGGCCCACTCCATGACACATTGTAATTAAAATGCCAAAGGTTAAAGATGAAGATAAAATCTTAAAAGCAGCGAGAGAAAGGCAGAGAATTACCTACAAAAGAGTTCCCAGTAGACTGGTGGCTGATTTCTCAAAAGAAACTTTGCAGGCCAGGAGGGAGTGGTAAGAAGTATTCAAAGATTTGAAAAGCAAGGATCTACATCCTAGATTACTCTACCCAGCCAAGCTACCATTTAGGATGGAAAGGTAAATAAAATGCTTCCCAGACAAGGTAAAGCTAAAGAAGCTCATCATCACCAAGCCATTATTACATGAAATGTTAAAGGGACTTAGCTAAGAAAAAGACGGAGATCAAAACTATGAGCATTAAAATGGCAAAAAAATTCACAACTATCAACAACCATATCTAAAAAAACAAACTAAGCAAACAATAGAACAGGAACAGAATCATAGAAATGGAGATCCCATGGAGGGTTAGCAGTGGGGAGGGGGAAAAGGGAGAATGGGGGAAAAGGTGTAAGGATAAAGTAGCATAATTGGTAGGTACAAAATACAAGGTCTGGCACAAATAATGCCCCTTTTTATTACAAAATTTTTTATTACAAAATCATAAGCATGTAATTCTGTAACATAACTATCACACTCAAGCATACCGTATGACATTTTAGGTAAAATTTTCAAATTAAAACTATAAATTATTACACCCATATTATTACCTTACCAATCACACTCAAGCAGGCTTTACTTCTGCCAGACTCTGTAGACAGGGGGATGTTAAGAATTTGAGAACAGTCTGACAGTGTCCAGAGTGGGAGGGGAGGGAATTTCAGGGGAAAAGGGGAACGGTTTAGAGCAACAAGTATTAAGGACTCATGGACAAAAACTATGGGGGGTGGAAATGGGAGGGAGGTGGGGAGGGCTGGGGTGGTGGGCTGGGGCGGGGTAAAAGACAGAAAACTGTACAATATCAACAATTAAAAAATACTGATTTAAAAAAAAAAAAGAATAGTATAGGAAATGGAGAAGCCAAAGAACTTACATGCATGACCCGTGGGCGGGAACTAAGGGAGGCGGAATCCTGGAGGGAAGGGGGCTACCAGGTGGAGGGGAGCACAGGGGGAGAAACTGGGACAACTGTAATAGCATAATCAATAAAATATTTTTTAAAAATTAAATGAAAACACTATATTAGTTTCAAGTATACAGCGGTGGTTCTGTGTTTATATACCTTATGATGTGATCGCCGCGACAAGTCTAGCAATCACCTGTCACGGTGCAAAGTTACTGTGATACTGTTGTCCATGCTCCTTGTGCTGTACACTGCATCCCTGTGACTTATTTATTTTACAAGTTTGTGCCTCTCATCCCTTCACCTTTTCACCCATCCCCTCTTGCCTCTCTCCTCCGGTAACCGTCAAAAAGTATGGAACGCTTCAGGAAATAGCACGTCATCCTTGCCTAGGGGCCATGATAATCTTCTCTTTTTTGTTCTAATTTTAGAGTTTGTGTTGTCAAAGCAAGCACTCTCTAAGACCTTTTTTTTTTTTTGCAATTCAAATCTGTTTCCAAAATAAACCTGGATTTCTTTTATAAGTACAATAGGAAACAGAACAGTAGCTAAAGAAAGGAGGACTTGCACTACTGAAAAGGAGTAGAGGCATTAGACGTTCCCAGACATCTGAGATAAGATTATCAGAACAGTTAAGCAGGGTTTACACGAAGGCAAAAAGGAAAACCTGGGGTGACACAGTTCATATCATCCGACAAAATAAAGCCTGCGCATGCTCTTTGTGCTGAGCCACTGCTTCTGGCACAAACTCAAGGAGAAACTGAAGACAAGAGTGTGGGAGATCCCTGCAGAGTCAGACAGGGAGGGTTCACGTGGGCCAAGGAGTAAAGTCCTAACGGGCGCTGAGGGGCTGGGCTCTGGTTTCTCTCCACTCGCTTCTCTACCGCAGGGTCCGCCTCAGGGCAGCAGCATGGTGGACCTGCATTTGGACACTCTTATTTGTATGATGTGGGTTCTCCTTCTCCCTGCTTCTTTGGAAGATGTGACGATGGCTTGTGATCCAGGCAGTGACACGGACACCCCCTCCAAAGAACCACACAAATATACGACCTCCCATTCCATCAAGTTCTCCCTCTGCACAGCGATCCCTAGTTAACCTCAGATAGATGAGAATTCGTGTTTGAACACCTATGTAAGGAAGAATTTTTTCTGGATAAGGTAGTATAGTACATAGCCACCAAGGTTCTCCAAGCAAGTCCAACAACTTCACTCTAAGTGCCCACAGGTAGACTTAAGAATGTGATCATTACAAACCTGAATTCATTGTAATCCTGTTCCCAGCACCGTTCTTTTCCCCTAAGTGGCTTTTTTTTCTGGATTATACTTCAACCCCAAAGGACATACTTTTGAGAAAATACTCCATTAAAGACATTGTTGGAGCAACTTTTATTATTCATTAGTGTGCTTTAAAGTGGACCTAAATAGAAATGCTTTTTGCTAAAAGTAAAAATATATCCATTTCTATTATCTAATTATACAATTGGTTAGAATTCCTATCTATCAGTTCAAAGGGAAACTTGGTTTCAGTGGATTTGTTTTTAATAAAAATGTGTTATCTATGATAAATATATTTCACTTTGTTCAAATGGATTTGATTGGGAAAACATATTGAGCAGAAGTACTGGTAGAGCTTAATTTCATTGCTTTGAGAAAATGTATTGAATGCTGGTTTGAATTAAATTCTATTTGTTTTAATAAAAGCGTATTGGCCTGAGTGTACATATATTTGTTTTAGTGGCAGTGCATTGGATCCAATAAAACTATATTGGCTTCACTGCTTATGTCTCCTTTTCGGTGAAAATGGATTGAATGGGAAAACGAAATAGTCATGAAGCAGCCCGCCCCAAGGTCTCTGCCTGGCGCGAGTATCCGAATAACAGAGGGAATGTGTTTCCATAGACTTTATATCAAAACATAGTTTTAAATTTAAATACTTTACTATCAAGAACTCAGCTGTGAGACTGAATTGCCACCATAAAGAGTGCAATTTTCTGAAGCAGCCCTTTCCATGGACAAATTAAGGGACTGTCCAGGACACCGGAGGAAGAAATTCTAAGAAAGCCAACAGCAGGTTTGTCAACATCCCTTAAGCTTTATATGGGCCTCATGGGTTCCAATAAGATGCTGTCTACCAGGAATCCCTAAGTCCTGTAAATGAGCAGAACACAGATCATGAGGACTCCCTGAGGATGGTGTTGGCCCATCAACACTGAAATGAGTTTGACTTTGAACTGATTAAAAGGGGAGAAGAATTGAAACAAGTGTTACCCTGAGACACACATCAGAATTACTGGATGTTTCATGGATTATAGATCCTCAGAGAGGAGTCAGCTCTCCAGAGGGAGTTGACCCTGGTCCTGTTATCTAGGAAATGGCACTCATGCAAAGTGTCACCACCACACTGTGCAATGCATGTGTCTCCCAGGTTCCCAGGCTGACAGGTACTCTTTTGTATCGATGCCCTGACCCAAAAGCTGGAGTTCAAGTAATGTGTTCAAGTAAATAACATTGGCTGTTATTCTTATCTGACTGTCTGACTGTTAAGAGAGTACGTGCTCTGAATTTTCTTTCCCCTAGAAGATGAACTTGACCTGATCTTCTACCTAGTTTTATTTAGCCTTGACTACCTGGTTTCCTTTAGCCTTGCCGAGAAATAAATGCAAATTCTATTTTCATTAAGACCTTTACTTCAACTAAACATGCTAACAAGCTCTAGACTTCCACTTTCCCAGTAATAATGCTAATTCTCGACTAGTGCCATTACCAAGAAACCCTAAACCCTTGGTGTATAGTTGCTCATTTTTTGAATGCCTGAATTCTCATAAGACCCTACAAGGTTGAGAGAGAAAAAGCGAGGCGTGGGTTTTTTTCCTCTGTGGAAATTCTCCCAATTCTATGTAGGAAACTAAGAATAAAATGGGGTTTGTGGTAGAGAACTTTGCTGTGCTGTCCTTGGAGAGGTGATGTCGCAACCCTGGGGGACAGCAAGTGTCAGAGTGGAGTAGCGATCCACCACATTGTACAAATATGATTTGAGACTGAATGTACCAATTTCAGTGCGACTTAATTCACTGTCCTAACAGTGGAATTTTGAAAATGTAACCCTAGGATATTTCCAGTATCAAACAACACCAATGCAGAAATTTACACCATGTGGGGAAGGAGCATCGTAGGATCTTGAGGATGGCTGTGCAGAGAGACAAAACATATCTGGGAACTGGAAAAGCTCATGTGTGGATTTGCAGGGTGTCCCTGACCACAGGCTTGAGAAAAAGCACATCTACTGGGAAGACCATTCAGAGCAGGCATTCTCTCTGGAGAAACCAATGGGAAATAGGCACTCACTGAAATTACCTGGAAGATGATTCCAGGAAACCTCAGAAGGTGCGTGGGGAAGTGCGACAAAGAAAGGAGGCAGCTCACAGAGGGACTGTTGTTAAGCAAGCCACGTTGTGGTCGACAGGAGATCGATCTTGCTGTAGAATCTGGGAGTCGATACAGAGTGTGTGTTTCAGAGCTGTTCCACTCAAGGGCCTAGGGAGTTGAGGTATTTATATACCAGCACCAACTTATACACCAGCCCCTGTCCTCACTGCTTGAGAGCATCTCCCAAGGGGCATTAATACTCTGGTGCATCTTTCCTGCCAGGTGAGCTGGCATGGTGGGTGCTGACCATGAGAAAAAGCTTTAAGGTGAAGAATGCGATTGGAATAGGTAAGGTTCAAGTTAAGGGCAGAGTACTGACAAGATCGGCTATCCCCATGAAGCCCATTTGACAGATGAGTAGACTGAGATATAGCAGGAAATTAGTTTTCCCAGTGACACACAGCTAATAAGCAGCACCAGGCAAAATGCAAATCCACCCTCTGTTTCACTTGAAAGGCAATGACAACCATCTGGCCATATTCCCTTGCCATGCTGTCCAGCTAAAGAAGTTGGGGTGCCTCTCAGATTTAAAAACCATGTCTTGATGGGGTTTATGCTGCTTCAGGGCTGAGTACTGCAAGGAGGAGAGGGGACCTGGAAGTGCTATATTGCTGAACTCTGTCTCTAAGAGTAGCCAGATAGAGGTCGGTGTTAGGCTGAACTGAATCTTAGTATCTAGGTGTCTGTTTACTGGATGCTAAACTCGGCCCATCCTAGGGTATATCTGCTTAAGAGTCAGATGCAAATAATTGCATGGTCATGTGCTCTGGGTCGCCTTCAGGGAGCCATGGGACCCCCTAGCTATCTCCCAGTTCCACCAGCCCCCATTTTGCACCCCCACCCACTGTCGTTGATCCTTTTGCAATTGGTTTTTCCATTTCAGACACACTTGCTAGCTGCTAGCTGCCTTGTAAAGTAAGTTATGATGACTTTGTATGACAAAAGAGAACAGCCATCCTCACAGCTGTTTTGATCCCATTTAATGAAACAGTGTTGACATCTGAATGCCACAACCGCAGAGAGGCGGATGGGTTGTTGTGGCTGCTGTGAGAGCTGCTTTGTAAAGTAAGTTATGATGACTTTGTACAATAAAATGAAACACCATCCTCACAGCTGTTTTGATCTCGTTTAATGAAATGGTGGTGACATCTGAATGCCACAACCGCAGAGAGGCGGATGGGTTGTTGTGGTTGCTGTGAGTAGAAAGATCAGTATTATTCCCCAGGCTAACATCTCAAGCTACAGTTCTGCTGTTAGCATTGTTCTCTGTCAGTCCATGGCTCTCTTACTAGGGACAGACTTCAGGTAGAACGACAATCTTCCAGCTATTTATTTTGTTACCTGTAAACAAGATCAGACAGCCAGGATGGAAATAATGCATGCAGTATTGTGAAGATAAGGAAAATATGTCAGTGGAAAGAAGTGATTAGCTAACAGTTTCTGCCATTTGAGAACTTGAAAAGTATACTGTCTCAGGAGAGCCAATAGACTGTGTCATTCCATCAGAAAGTGCCAGAACAATCTTTAGTTTCTCCTTCTTTGTCACACATAACGTAGGGAGAACAGTGCTGGGAAGATATCAGACAGCAAACACAGAAGCAAGTCAAGGAGCCAGTCTCATCCGCAATCAATTATGTGAGGGTATTATCAAATCAATGAATTCACAGTGTGAATGCTCGCGGCAGATGGACGAACACTTGTCGGCTATCTGGAGCCGGGAGAGTCAGATTTATTTTCCAAGCTTGTTTGTCTCATTTCTCCTGCCTGGTGCTGGAAGGCAGAGCATGCATCTGTGGTTTTTCAAATGCAGGAGATTGCTGACTATTTTATAGTGGGTGAGATTGGGCTCTGCAAGCTGAACTCTCTAGGACTTCTGGCTTTTATCTCCTCCAAATGCAGACAAAGGGGAACAGGTTTGGCATTGGGTTTCTGTCCATGACTTTTGGTTCCCAGCAATAGCAGAGTGAGGTTGGCCTGTTCCATGAACTGGCCTCCCCGACTTGGCTGTGATTGTGGGGTCTGCTCCACTACGACCTCAGGGATGGGCTTCCAAGAATCTTCTGCCAGAGGCATAGCTGAGTCAGGATGACAAACCTCTTGCACTTGGAGGTGTTACCTGCGGTCACTGGGTAGTGAGTGCTGTTACATCTTCTAACCATGAAGGATTCTGGCCTTCTCAGTTAGCAGAGAACTTGAGATAAATTCTTGCCTGAGCTGGTCAAAAAGGAAAGGGGCATCTTTTGAGTCAAAGTTGTAACTTCACAGCACAGTCCTCCAACTCCATTTTGCAGGTTCCCTCTCATAGGAGGAATCATCTTTTCCATCTTATTATTGGGGTGAGCAGAAGTTCCTTAGTGTTCTTGAAGTCAAGCAAGGGGTCCACGAACACACTGAGTCTAAATTTGCAGCCTCCTAACCTGGTTCATGACCAAGGACCATGTTAGACAAATTGTAAATGCTTCAAGGTAGAGCAAATCGTAAGTCTCCAGGGCTGGTGGGGACCAGCCAGAGTCTAAGGCTCTGTGCCTCATGCATGTTCATTCATTCATCCATAAGCCTTGATGATGCCAGAACCTCTCAACCCACCTAGCCCATCACTGACCACATAAATCAGACTTTCTGGTTGATTCTATCATGCAGTTAGGAATGAATCACTGTAACAGGCATTGAGGATATTCTAATGTGGAGAAGAGCAAAGAAATGTGACAAAGGCCATAATAGAAGTAAGCCCAGGCTTCCAATGGGGGCAGAGAGAAAGAGTCCCAAACACAGGTAGAAGATGAAGTCCACAGTGACTTCCTGAAGAAGGTGACCCTGAGCTGCTTTCAAAAAAGAAGCACGAATTGTGCATCATTCAAAGAATGGGGAAGGCAGACTGTGCAAACTCTTGGAGAATCTCCAAGGAACCTACTGTGGTCGACATGTATAAAACAAGTCAGAGGGAGAGGGTGGGCAGATGGGGTGAGAGATGCATTGGACCCCATGACGAGTACGCCATGCTGGGGAGTTCAGCCCAATTTTCATAGGAAAGCCCTTTGAAGGAACTGGTCTGATCAGACTTCAGTTTCAGAAAGGGTATTCTGGCAGCTGAATAAAAAAATAAATAGGAGGAGGTTCTAAACAATTACAGAATGAGCAAACCAAAATCACTAAATTTGCCACCATTGTCAGTTAGGGTTCGTGTATTTATCTCAGAAAAGAAATAGAAGCTGAAATTTTCTTGAAAAAAAATTGCCATAAAATCCCCATTGGATTCTTTTAGGGAATCAGTTTTTAAAAATCAAAAAACTGAATTTGAAATAGAAAACTTAAAGGTTCGCTCCAAATATATGGTTTGTTGATTCTCTAAACAAACCACTTCTGGCTTGGGCTTTTTGGGGTGATGATGTTTAATGAGTCCTGTTGTTCCCCTCCTTCCAGTTGAAAGGGCAATGCTTTGTAGGGTCAGGAACTCAACTCCTGAGGTCAGGGAAATTTGGATTTAAATCCCAGCTCTGACCCCAACAGGCTGTGGGACCCTGAGAAACTTATTTAACCTCTCTGTACCTTAGATTATGCACCTGTAAAGTAGGATGACAATATCATGTTCATCCCAGGATTACATGACAAAAGACATCACACATGTAAAGAACCTAGCACATTGTAAACACTAAAAAATGACCGAAGGAACAAAAGGGCACAAAACTAAAAACAAGTGACACTGAACGGAAATGTGATGATCCACTAAGAAATTCCTATTTCTGTTTTATTCCACTTCGACATGATCTAGAAACTTCATTTTTTAACAAAAAGGGAAAGAAACTCATTGTCATCATGCAGTTCAGTCCTTCCAACCAGTCACCATAACTTCAATGCCAAAGAGCTGAATTAACCTGATGATTTTTGCTCCAAGTTGCTGAACCAAAACCTAACCTGCAAAATGATCCGTGTCTGCTCCTGTGACTTTTACTTGCTCTGGTGAAGGCAGAGGAGGATTTGACTCCTTCGCTTATGATATCTACGGTAACCCATCAGCTGCTGAGCTGAAGGATGTGAGCGGCGCTCCCCGGTCCCCTTTAATGCGCCATTAAATCAAATACTCTATTAGCAGAATTAGTTCATTCAGTGTCTGCACAGAAATGTCCTGCGAATTGTGTGATGTCTCTCGCAAATGGCCCTGCCCTCTGGGGTCTACTTCAGCAGTTTATATCCTGTGGAGGAGGACCGAGCTGCCCCAGGATCTGACTGCCTTCCTCTATGTGAAATATTAGGGCTTCCACAAAGGATAATTATTTCGATCATTTTGCCATGTGCCAACCTGGTGAATTCAAACACTGTTGATCAGGCTCTGGCCCAAAGCCTGCTGTCTTCACACCTGCAGCCCAGGGCCCGCCTTGGCCACAGACTTCCCACCCTCTCAGCTTCTCTGCCTTGCATAGGTCCATTCCAGATGCTAGTGCCAAAATACATGCATTTGCTGGGAGTGAAAATGTGGAGAAAATCCTCTTCTGCAAAGGTCTGGGCAGGAACGAAGTGTGTCCCCAAGTTTGTTTTGTATTCTCTAGCAAGAGCTGCAGGTTGAAAAAATTCAGTACCCATATTTCCATCCTCTGCTATTTACACTAAAAAAACGTGAAAGTGGGCAATGCTAACTGCTGTGCCTCCACCCTAATAATCTCATGCTCTGAAGATTAGCAGGCATGTCAAGCACACAATGTCACGTTCAGCTTGGGCATGTGGAGCACCGCATGATACTTCATTTGCCAGGGCTCGGGGCTGCTGCTGCGGGCTCTCTGGCTCTTTCCCTTTGTGCTGAGCTGCATTTAGCCAATGTGCATGTAATCTGTTATGCTCTTTCCTAAAGTGGTGACTCGGTGCTTTAGGGATGTATTTGTTCTTGGAAGAGATAAACCTTAGGAGACTTCTGGTCAAGATGATGGCATAGGTACACACAGTTTGCCTCGCACAACCACATCAAAAATATAACTAAACTATAGAACAACCATCATTCAGAGCCATCAGAAATCAAGCTGATTGGAAGTCTCGCAGCTACGGAATTAAAGAACAAACTACGTTGTGACTGGTAGGAGGGGCAGAGATGTGGATCAGGCTGGACCCACACCCACATGTGGCAGATAAAAATTGGCAGAGATACCTTGGGAGTGAAGGGTCCCAGCCCCACAACAGGCCTCTCAGTCCAGGGCTTCAGTGCCAGGAAGATAAGTCTCCATAACATCTGGCTATAAAAATCAGTGGGGATTGAGGCTTTGGAAGACAGAAACTGCTGGAATTTCTGGAAGTTCTTCTTAAAGGGCCTGTGAACAGATGTACTCAGACTCACTTGCTCTGAGCACCAGCACAGGGGCAGCAGATTTGAAAGGCACAATAGACATACAGGCAGGAACTGAATTGCCCAGCATCAGGGTGAGAGCTGGGGGGCAGATTTCTCCTAGACAGAAGTACTGGCAGAGGCCACTGTTCCTTTTCTGAACCCTCCCCCAACAAAGTCACAGAGCAGCAAATGGGCTCCATATTAGAGACTCCATTAACCTAGCTCATACTGTTCATCCCACCCTGGTGATTCCCTAAGGTCCTGCCCCACCCAACTTGTAGGCCAACCCAAGCTGTTTCCAGTGGCTTTTCTATATGAATGGCTTGTCTTGGCCCATGCTTCAGATTTTCCTAAATTCTCTTAAACAAGCAGCATCGGACTTTAGCGAGCCACATACCTCTCACTAAGTTGTCTCAGGCCTGGCACTAGCAGCAGCCAGCCTTGGTTCACAGCTTGGCCTTACTTGGACACCTCCAAGCCCAGCACAAGTAGCAGCCATCTGCAGATTGGTTTGTAAATTATGCTGCGTGGCCCTGAATGGAACACAGGTGGTAGCTGACCTTGGACTTGCCAAGTCCAATCAAGGATCAACTACAATAGGAGGGTGTACACATACCCACACAGTGGGTGCCCTTTGAGTACCCAACTTGGGTAATAGAGGAGGTTGTGTCACTGGACCTCTTAGGACACCTACTACATTAGGTCACTCTACTAAGTGTGGGAGACTTAGCAACTCTACCTAATACATGGAAACAAACACAGGGAGGCTGCCGAAATGAGGCTACAAGGAAGCAAATGAAAGAACAGAATAAAACTCCAGAAAAAGAACTAAACAACATGGAGACGAGCCATCTGCTAGACGCAGAGTTTAAAACACTGTTTATAAGGGTGCTCAATGGACAACAGATGAACTCACGGAGACTTTAACAGCATAAAAAAGGACATGGAAACCACAAAAAGAACCAGTTAGAATGAAGGATACACTAACTGAAATGAAGAACAATCTACAGAGAATAATACGGTGGAGTGGATGAAGCTGCAAATCAAATCAGTGATTTGGAACATAATGAAGCAAAAAACAACCAACCAGATCAACAAGAAGAAAAAGGAATCCAAAACAATGGAGCCAAAACGAGAAGCTCCAATCCAAAGGAGCCTCTGGGACAGCTTCTAGTGTATCAACACTTGCATCGTGGGGGTACTGGAAGGAGAAGAGTGAGAGCAAGAAATTGGAAATGTATTTGAAAAAAATAATTAAAGAAAACTATCCTAATTTGGTGAAGGAAATAAACATACAAGTCCATGGGCTGAGATGGGAGTAAAAGACAGAAAACTGTACAAGAACAACAATTAAAATAAAATAAATTAAATTAAAAAACAAACAAACAAAAAATACAAGTCCAAAAAGCACAGAGAATCCCAAACAAGATGAACTCAAAGAGCCTCACACATAATTAAAATGGCAAAGCTTAAAGATAAAGAGAGAATCTTAAAAGTGGCAAGAGAAAAGCAGTTAGTTACCTACAAGGGAGACCCCATAAGATATCAGCTTATTTCTCTAAAGAAACTTTTCAGGCTATAAGGGAGTGGCAAGAAATATTCAAAGTAATGAAAAGCAAGGTCCTATAATCAAGATTACTCTACTCTACAAAGCTATCATTTAGAATCGAAGATAAAGAGCTTCCCAGAGAAGAAAAAACTACAGAAGTACATCACCACCAAACCAGCATTATATGAAATAGTAAAGGGTTATCTTTAAGAGACAATACAAAATATGAACATTAAAATGTCAACAAATACATATCTATCAACAATTGCATATAAAAAATAAACAAGCAGAACAGAAACAAAATCGTAGATACAGAGAACATTTTGATGGTTGCAGATGGGAGGAGTGCAGGGGGAGTTGGGTGAAAAAGATGATGGGATTAAGAAATACAAATTGGTAGTTAGAATAGTCAGGGGGATATAAAGTGCAGCATAGGAAATAAAGTAGCCAACGAATGTACAAATGGCCCATAGACATAGACAACGGGGTGGAAATTGCCTGAGGGAGTGAGGGTGCTGAGTGAAGGGGGACAAAGGGGAAAAACAGAAAACTATAATAGCATAATCAATAAAATATAATTAAAAAAGAGAAGAAAAAGAAGAGGTAAACCTTAGAATGGTATACTGGTAATCGTTTAACCTTCTCCAGTAGGGGTAGAGAGAATCCTGGTTTATAGTGTTTGCCAATTTCCGTGGTGTAAATACTGACACTATGGCTGATTTCGAGCTACAATGTGGCATCACTGAATTCAGAGTTGGGAAGAGGTGTTTGTAACACTGATTATAAAATATTTTCACAAAAATATCCTCAACAACAGTACATAACAGTTAAATACGGTAAAATTATTAAGCCAGAAGGAGTTTTGAATATTATTCCTTTTTAAAATTATAACACATTTAGCTCTGACTAGTGTGGCTCAGTTGTTTGGGTGTTGACATGCAAAGTGAGAAGTCTCCAGTTCAATTCCTGGTCAGTACACATGCCTAGATTGCAGGTTTGGTCCTTGGTCAGGGCATGTGCAAGAGGCAACCAATCAATGTTTCTTCCTCATATGGATGTTTCTCTCCCTCTCTTTTTCCCTTTCTTCCCCTCTCTCTAAAAACAAATAGGATCTTTAAAAAAATTTAAATTATAATGAACTTGTTAGTTTATAAAGTTTAACTTTTCATAATGACTGTATTTAACAACTGACTTACAACATTTATCAAAATTTGATAATTGGCTTTACAAGCTAGAATAAGCCAGTTCCAGCATATCATTGGGTTTAAGAGTATGACATGATATTTCTCATTTAAACCTAGATCAACGTGGAAATTTGGCAGAGGCTGTCCACATGGTGATTCAGGGACCCAGACTCTCTCCATCCTGAATAGCTATTACTCTCTCCGTCTTCAGGGACTGCAGAGCATCCCACTTCCAGCCAGAAGTTGGGCAAAGAGAATGCAGAGTCTCGTGTAGGTGGTTTTCATGGGCCAGACTTGGAAATGGCACGTATCACTATGTGAACATTCCACTTGCTGCAATTCTGTCACATGACTGCACCCAGTTTCAAGGGAGGCTGGGAAATATAATCTAGCCATGTGACCAAGAAGGAAAGGATATGGGATTGGTGGGCAGCTAGCTGGGTTTTGCCACAGCACTAAAATTGACTCCTCCCTGGCAGCTGTCAGGAAGCAAGCAGACTAAGAGAAAGAGCAGCTGGCCCCTTCCTTTTTTTATTAAGCACTCAAGAGTTTAACAGGCATGGACAGTGAAATGAATTGTTATAAAGTTGCAATTAATAAATAGAATTATGCCTGTTTAAGAACCAGTTTATGTGTTATTCATTATTACTGCGATGTGAAAGTGAGGCCAGCTAGACCAGGATGCTGTGGCAGGTGCACACAATGCTTTTTCTAAGTACAATGGTTTATCTGCCCATCTTTCCATCCACTCATCCATCCATCCATCCATCCACCCACCCATCCACCCATCGAATAAGCCTTTATTCAGGCCCTGTATCATTAGCTTCTGGACATACAATGGTACTTGGGGGCACTCACAGTCCAGTAAGGAGGAGAGAATCAGACAAGCCCAGGGCAAGATATGTTCTCTAACCAAGGAGAAATCAACTAAAACTCTGGGAAGTTAAAAAGCTTCTTGAGGCGGAGGCATTTGATGTGGGCCTAGACAGACACATAGGTTGAATTTTCAAGGCACAGAAGTGGGAAATGCATTGGAGGCAAGGGGAAGAGTTTGTATAAAGATCCAGAGGAGTGGAGGAGCATGATTTGTTCTTAAAATGGCAAGAAAATCAATGTGGCAGAGATGGGGATGAAAAGTTGGGATTACATAAAACTGTGAAGATCTTTATACGGCATACATAGAACTTGGGAGTTATCTGTAAAACTATGCTTGTCAAAACGGGGGACCTATAACTCTAGGGGTACCCTGTGGTATGCCAGGAAGTATCAAATATGGATGAAAACTTTCTTTATTTCTTCCCTTGTTGGCACCCAATTCAAAATGACATTTGAGAAGTCCTGGCAAAGGTTTCTTTCCATCTCAGTGGGCCGATGTCTAGTCCTGAACCATCCTATGGTCAGTGGAAGGAGATGATTTGATCGGTGTGGCTGAGTCCCATGATGTACCTCTGAGCCTGAAGCGAGGGGTTGTCTTACCAAAGCCCAGGTGCTGAGAGAAGAGAAGCAGTGACTCTGCAGAGGAAATTCCAGACATGGGACAGGAGAAGGGGGAATGGCTGCCCAGTAACCTACCAGCAGCCAGCCTATAGGTGGAAGAAAGCAAATGGACGACTATTCCTAGAACTGCCATTTGCCATAGAGAGCGGGTCAGGGATGAGAGAGGGAAAATCATTTCACTTCAGTTTTCAGATCCTGAAATAATGGGAGGACCAAAAGAATAAAGACATGGTCTCTTTTACTAGATAGAATCAGGTGGGAAGTTGGGGGACTGACCCGTTTATCCCCAGCCTTTGAAAAACAAACCCAAGCCCCATCCTGCCTCTTCTCAGGCTCCTGGCCTGGGTGGCTCCGAGGCAGAGCTAGAGGCTGCACTGTGGTCACTGTAGTTGTGCCAAGTCATGAATCCACAAGCCAGGAAGGCCCTGCCCCAAAGCAGATAAGCCAGGCAAGGCTGGTGAGTGAGCGCCCCACGTCTGACATCCTGCATAACAAATGGCTCTGGGGGAACCGCAAAGCCCAGAGCAGGCCTTGCTGGGCTGCTTGTGGGAAAGGACCCACAGCCAAGTCAAGATCACTGTCCACAGACCCCGAGCCCCACGAGAAAGTATTATTTACGAGGCCTCTGTGAGGTGCATGGGGGAGAAAGAGGGGGACCTTGAAATCAGACAGGCCAGTTGGAATTCCAGTTCTGTACTCATCAGCTATGGGTCTGGGAGCAAGTGACTTTACTTCTGAACCTCAGTTCCCTCACACGTTCATGGGGATGACTGTGGCCACCCTTCAGGGCTGTGAAGATTCAACATGATAGCCACAATAAAGCACCTGGTGTGGAGGAATATGTGGTCAGTCTGCTCAATAGTAATGGTGGACATGCCCTGGCTGGTGTAGCTCAGAGGACTGAGCACCAGTCTGTGATCCAAAAGGTTGCCAATTTGATTCCTGGTCAGGGCACATGCCTGGGTAGTGGGCTGGGCCCCCAGTTAGGGGCATGTGAGAGGTAACTGATGTTTTTCTCACACATCAATCTTTTTCTCCTTCCCTTCCCCTCTCTCTAAAAATAAATAAATAAAATCTTAAAAAGAATAGCCATGGTGGACACTTACGAGGAATTACTTCTTACACCCAGAGCTTTCCTATACATTATCTCATTTAATCCCCACCACCGTGGAAGGTAAGTCTACCACTATTCTCTCCTTACGGGTGAGGACCGGGCTCACGGAGGTCAAGACACTGAGCAGGGTTTACACAGCGGGCAGCTGGGGTCTGAGAAGTCCAAGAGAGCATGGCTTCTCCACAGTGTCAGAAGTAGCTGGTGATGACACCTGGAAAAGGGACAGAGCCTGCCGTCCTGCCCGCCGGTCAGTGCCGCAGGCAGCCACTCCTCAGCGGGTGGAACTGGCTGCAAATCAAGCTGTGAGTTGCTGGTGGCTTTGAGCCGTCCCAGCTGAGTGGAGCACAGAGGTAAAGTGAGAGTGTAAACGGTGCAAGGCGCCCATTAAAAATTTACGGCTGCCATCTAATTTTAGAGCCTTCATTTTTCAGTGTAAAAACTCGACTGTACGTACCACCAAACTATGAAACAAATAGAATACTGCTGTCAGAAAGGACCCTCCTTAGGTATGAGGCTGTAAAGATGTCCAGTGGGGAAAACCTTCTTAGTATTAAATTACCTCCCCCCTTCCTTTCCTCTCATTTTAGATTAGAAACTCTCCTAAATGTCATACTGGAAAATGCTGAAGACGGGCTAGGATAATTTTGCAGAATTGCCGTGAAGGCAGTGACTCGGGGGCCTCTTATATATTTGCAGCTTGGGTCGGGGGGCTTGAAGGCTCCAGCGGGAATTGACAGAACCCAGCAGCTCCCCACCCCCCAAATGAGTGAAGACCGAGGAAGCAGCAAAGGATGGCAAACCCACTGTCAAGAACCCGATTGGCAATTTCTTGCCATTGTAGTGATACATTGCTACACTAGCTGAACTAACAATTGCAATAACAATAACAGTTAACCTTTATGCAGCATATACTATGCTCCAGCAACATATTCTTTTAAGGTCACAATGAACCTTTATCATGACACTGTCATAGTATATCTATGATAATAGCAATGCTAGCTAACATTTAATGAAAAATTACTGTGGTTAGTTTACCTCCATTATCACATTAATCTTCAAAACTTCATAATGATACTTTGATGCTTTTATTATTCCCATCGCACGGAAAATAAAACAGGTTTTGTTAGTTAGGACGTGTCTGAGCTGGTTTGCAAACTCAGATGTGTCAGAATCCAGGGCTGGAGGTCTTCCCCACCACAGACACTGCCTCTCGGGGAAGCCTAAGAGTGACATCCATTCTCCTTTCACTTTTTTAAATAAAGCACTTATCGTTCTACAAGCATGTCTGATGCACGCACGGGTGTGTGTGTGTTCTTGTCTTTTTTCAGACCCCAAGCCCATAACTTCCTATTTGCGTGATGTGTTGGTGTCAATGGTGGGTCGAATGTCTTCTCTACACACACAGCTTCACTCCACTGTAGGAACCAGCTTTCCTTGTCAGACGTTGTTACGCGGCTCCTGGAGCCCCCAATGTCTCCCCTTCATTCAGGAACTCAACTGAAGCTTGAGCTACCGTGAGAGGTTTCACGGCCCTGGAGCAGGTCACTGGGGAGGCGTGAGATTCTGGGACTAGTGAAGTTAGTCTTAGCCTTGGGAAGTGGGAAGGAGGGATGGAAAGGACAGGAAGGATTGACTGGGACTGACGTAAGAGGGCTAAGACATTTCCGTGATTGCTCAGAGACAGCACGATCGGGAACACACCATGGCCGTTTTGCGTATGGGCGAGTGGGCCAGCTCTCTTTCTTGGGTCTAGCAAGGCACTGTCTTTGCTCTGGACTACAATGACCCTATAACTTGTCGCTGAGTGAAGGAGGGCATGCTATTAGTGCTAGGTAGGAGGGAAGGGGTAAAGTGACGCTGTCCCAGGCAAACAGGATGCATGTCACTTCACTCTTCCCCCTTCTTTGCAAACCGATGTGCGAAGACCAATACGTGACCGGTGAATTTCATTTGGAAACTTGGCCATCCCTCAATCCCTCGGCTCATCAGGTGAGCCCCGTTACTGATGGTGTGGAGCAGGAGGCGGGGGGAGGGGCACGCAGCCCAGAGAAACCCAGCAAGAGACAGTGGCCACTTAACTGTTGGTTGGTTGCTTTTTTTTTTTTTAATTAATCTTTTAAGGTTAGATGCCTTTTCTTGATAGTGGATAATTTCTTCTATATCTACCAAGTTTTGCAGATTAGCATCCTGGAATCTATGAAGTTTTTGTAGGATTCTTCCATCGATGAAATGAGCAATAGTCGATGGCCTGCTACGTACAGCTGCAGCCTGTCATCTTGGTGAGAAGCCCACGTCCATCTCTGGGCACACACATGTATAGATATAATATTTTTAAAAATATAATAAATATTTTTAAAAATATAATAAATATTTTTGAAAGGGCCTTCTTTCATATAAGTTTTATAATCTACAAAGTGAAAAATTCACTTCATGTTACCCTGTGTTGTACTGCAAAGTTGCTTCTCTGAACCCCAAGAACTTTTACTCCAAAGAGTTGCCCTTTGGCTTGTTGTTTGAATGTGGTTTTGGGATTGCTAGTGATGTCTCTGGGGCCAGCTGTGGAATGAAGGGAAGAACCCGAGCTCTGTTGCTTGAGCTGGGTTTGAATCCCAACACAATCACCAATTAGCTGTGACCTTGGGCAAACGGGGCAGTATTCATCCCTTCCCAGGCATCAAGGGCTAGGACTCTGCAGCCGTATTGCCTGGGTTCAAATCCCTACTTCCTCACTTCCTTGAGTAGTTTTCAAAGAGCCACTTGACCTCTCGGTGTCTTAATTTCCTCATCTGTGAAATGGGGATAATGATAGTATCTGCCTCTTAGGGTTGTTGTGAGGGCTAAATATGTTGCCTTCGTACTTGGCAAGCACACAGTGAGTGTTCCATACACATCAGCAACTTTATATTACACTCCTAAGAATACAGAATTCACAGTTATGTGAGTCTACACGAGACAAATATGCTGCCCGAGGAACACAAAGACAAAGGCAATCAAATTAGTACAAGCTAAAAGGACAGCCCGACCTTGAAAATCCTTGCAGAAACTTTCATCACTGGGGCCTGCACAAATTCCTGCTTGGACTGAAAATGCAGAGCCCTCAACCCCCCACTTTCCATCTCACACTCTACCCTGTAAATTCATCCTTTAAACATCAGAGCCTTCCTCATTTCTCCTTCTAGACCCACTGCCCTCACGAGGTCAAGGCCACATGACCTCAGGCCCCTGCCCTGATTTTTCCATGGATTCTACAGCTGCCAGTCAGGTCAGTTCCTAAGTGGACATTTAGAGCATGTAACTGTCACAGAGCGTCCCACAAAGGAACATTTACCTCAAGCAGCTCCATTTTTTATTATAATGATTTTCAAAATTCTTTGTCAAGGCTATCTTCAAACCCTCCCCTCAAACGAGTCTTTTTAGTCAAAACATGTCTCTCATAAGGCCTGCTCTGCACTAACAGAGTCAAGTTTCCAGTGGGATGTGCGTGAGATGCTGCGTTAGACGGCCTTTAAAACCCTCTCCCATCCTGCGGCCTATTTGTAGAGGGTCTGCAAATCTATGATAATGATCACTCAGCTCTTACTATGTATCAAACATTGTGAATCGCCTTTATTGTACATTCATTCGCTCACTGAATTCTCCTAACAATTTTGGGAAGGAAGTCATGTTATTATCCTGTTTCACAGATGAGAAAGCTGAGCCTCGGAGAAGATAAATTGTGGATCCAAGGTCACCCAGCCAAGATGCGGTTACTCAAGCTCAGATCCACTCTTTGTGTTGGGGGCAGCGGCTGTGAGAGGCCTGCCTCTGCTCGGCCTCTGTTGGCCTCTTTAAGCATTTCCCAGTCTATCCTTCACTGCCCGCCCCTACATTTTCTTTCTAATACATGAACAGGTGACAAATAAAATGTGAATGGTTCCTCCTGAGGGCTGTCCACCTAGGTGCCATGGACCCAGACTCTGAAGATACAGACGTTGGAAGGTGCTCTTCCGTAATCGAGATAAACCTCGTTAGAGCTCTGCCCAGGTTCAACCCAGTGAAGTCAGTGGTTCCCTGTCTGGTCAGCATTACCCGGTTTTGTTGAATTGCACTTAATCCCTTTTTTGTTTTGCTATAATTCTGAAAGTAGACCCACACAGCTGCTTGCTTGCAGGAAATTTAAGTATTTTGAGAGCCCATAAGAGCACCTGAGGGCTTTGGGGTCCAGTTATAAATAACGGATTGACTGCTTCCGGCTCTGTCACTTAACTTCAGCACAGTGACTCACTTCCGGAGCTTGACTCCTGACAGCCAGGAGGAAGGAGGCAACATCGAACCTTTTAATTTATAGTAAGCAGAGATCAGTTGCTAATTTTGTTTCTGGCTCGTTTAAAATGCCAGGCCTACTAAAAACAATAGAATCTTGTGTGGTTTTCTTTTAAAAGAAACTTCTCAGGTATTCACCAAAATCCTAAAAAATACCTATTTGTTAACATAGCACAACCCCCACAAGAGCTAAATATTTACAAAATTTGCTTTAGGTATTGATGCTACACGAATTAGAAGTCTTGACTTTATAATCGAGTGATTTCCTTTCTCATTGTTTTAAAAACTAAGATCACAATAGGTGTGAAGCTATGGCAGTAAGAACACACCTTTGCTTTAAACAAAGCTACCTTTCTCAGCAGGAAGAGTTACTAAGGTGAAAAATCAGGTAACTTCAGTCTCACTAATAATATCTGAAATGAAAAAAAAATTACAATTCTCCCCTCCAGCTTTGTAGACACCTGGAATACTTATTTATCTCCCCTCCAGAGAAAAGGAAGGTGGATGATATCTTGAAGCTACATACACATTTAATCAATGAATGCAAGGAAAGTGATTCTGGCTGCATTTAAATCAGGCACGGGCATGCAGACTTTAAGAGATTTGACCTTAAAAATGAAGAAAATATTATTGTAATTACTCTTATTTACTAAAAAACAAATGATGTGGCATTTGAATTTAAGACTTCTATCAAAAGCAGAAGTGCCTAATCAGTTCACACCTTTCCATTTTAATGGAGTTGGGGTTGAGCCATTGCATTTACAATTACCCAGGCTGACTTAATCCCTTTGGAATGACTTAAAAAGATTAGCATTCATGGATTATTTATTAGCTCCTCCTGAATGTGTTCCCCAAAATGGAAATAACATTTGCATCAAAGTCTAGTTTCCAAGTTTAACTCCAGCGATTAAGGCATGACCGCTTGCTGTTGCAAAGGCATCCCTGAAGGCACGGGATGTTCTGTGATGCTCTCTCCTCCGCGTGTGTCTTCCAGAGCAGTCTTTGTTCCTTGCGGGCTCAGAGAGAATGCTAATTCTAGCCCTAGCTGCCTACGATGCCCTGTGAACACAGGCTGCAGAAAGCTGGCTGTTTGGAGAGGCAGCTGATCCCCGTCGGCTGTAGCTATCACTGATAGGGAGTGCCTGTCTCAGGCTCAGCGGAGAACCCAGTGACATAGTGACACAGGCAGTTTAACCCAAACACACTTTCTGCCTAGATAACAAAAATGTCATGCATGAGTCCCTGACAGCAACCCCGGAGGAGCTCCTGGTTGGAGGCGGCACAGGGCAGATCTGTCACCTGAAGCCCTTCATCGCCAGCCTGGCTGAGGCTCTCACCTCCACGTCAGGGGAAAACAGTTCCGAACACTGAGCACCAGACCTCTTCTCCTGGAGGCAATGGACAGGGCATCCTGCAGCGGGGCCAACTGCAAAAGCCAAGCCAGGCCCCTGAGTTAAAACTGACGAAGGCATTTCAGGCCGGCTCGGCAGCAGAACTGAAACTCTTCCAAGAGAAAGCAGAAGGCAAGAGAAATAAACTGTGGTGGAGGGAGGGCCTGGAAGAGAATAGCGCTCAGGCCTGGATCCTGCAAGAATCGTGTCTGGAAAAGCAGGGGAGATGAAAGCAAGGAAGGTGTGGCAGTCACCACAAGCCAGGGATTTGTCTCATGAAATCCTGGGTCTCTGCGGTGGGTTGATTTATTCAAGCGCCTTACGTGCAGAAGCTGGGGATATATTTTGTGACTTTTTTAAAACTTACGCGATAACTGATAAAATCTCATGCTTCCCTTTTAGAAAATCTGAAATAGAAAATTTACACACTGCACAAATGTTGTCTGGTAAATCGATAGGAAAAGCTCGTTCTACAGAACCGTTCTAAACAGTTCCTTTGGAACGGTGACACCCCCATAACATGCAAACTACAATTTGATTTATGAAAAATTTATTAACACAAAGAGGCATCTCTAATGTATCAAATAGGACCCACCTATAACTTCTCCTCTAGAGACCTGGTTAGAGACATAAAGTAGAACAAGATCATTTTATAATACATGTATCCTGTCTGGATATAAAACGTCTGAGATCCATGCTAAAGCAAATTGAAGTGATGAAAATTTGCCTTTGCTGAGGTAAAAATGGATTCATATTCATATTTAAAATATGGAACTGAGATGACACAGTTACAAAATTCATAATTCTTGCTATAATTCTTGCTAAGTGCAAGGGATAAAAATTGGAGTGATCAAGGAGAAGTCATAAGGATAAGGATCGCTGTTTTGAATAAAATAAGAACCAACCCAGAACTCATGAGAAAAGTGCTGCCCCAGCTGTCTCGGTTTGTTGATGAGAGTTCTGCTGTCACCTCCTTCATTCATTCCCACACTCACCCAGTCATTCATCACTGTCACTCACCCGGCAGCATTCCGTCCAGGGGTCACTGCGAGCCTGTTCTGTGTTGGGAGCACACGAATGCAGCAAACACGGCTCCTACCCTCAGGGAGTTTATAATCTGATGAAAAAAGCAGAAGGATGTGATAAGAGAAAGAACAGAAGGGAAAGAAAGTGCCAGGAGCAGTCATATCCCACTTGTAGGTCTGACTTTGGGCATGGAGGGTGGCAGCGGTGGAGTTGGTGAGGAAAATCCCAAGAATGCTTCCCCGGAGAGGGTCCAGCCAGTTCTGCTATTCAGTAACCTGTGCGTGCGGATGCAGAACAGGAGGGAGCGATGTCAGCTGTTGTGGTCGCTGCCTCACTGGGTAAGCAGCTGACCCACCCTCCTCCTAGTTTCACTGCTTGCTCTTTCTCTGTCTTGGACAAGACACTTATAAGCTTTGGGCCATTTTTATACAATATAGTTACTATGAAAAATTAATCTGGACAGACTTCCAACATATATCATTATAGAGAAAAAACAGAAAATATCACCCATAATTCTAACACTCACTATTAACATTGTGTGGGGTATTCTTCTAAACTTTTCTATCTATCTATCTATCTATCTATCCCCATATTTTTATCGTGGTAAAACCCACATAATAATAAATATACCACCAAAACCATTTTTAAAGTATATTTTATTGATTATGCTATTAGAGTTGTCCCACGTCCCCCTTTTATTCCCTTCTGCTCTGCACACCCTCTCCCACCCCCATTCCTCCACACGCCTTAGTTCATGTCCATGTAAGTTCTTTGGCTTCTTCATTTCCCATACTAGTCTTAAACTCTCCCTGTCTGTTTGCTACCTACCATTTAGGCTGCTTATTCCCTGTATCTTTACCCGCTCCCCTCCCTGCTGATAACCCTATATGTGATCTCCATTTCTGTGATTCTGTTCCTGCTCTAGTTGTTTGCTTAGTTTGTTTTTGTTTCCTTTCTTTCTTTTTTTTAGGTTAGGTTGTTGATAGTTGTGAGTTTGTTGTTATTTTAACTGTTCATACTTTTGATCTTCTTTTTCTTAGGTAAGTCCCTTTAACATTTCATGTAAGGGCTTGGTGATCATGAAATCCTTTAACTTGACTTTATCTGGGAAGCATTTTATCTACCCTTCCATTCTCAATGATAGCTTTGCTGGATAGAGTAATCTTTGCTGGATAGAGTAATCTTGCCTTTCACAACTTTGCATACTTCTTTCTAGCCCTTTCTTGTCTGTAAGGTTTCTTTTGAGAAGTCAGCTGATAGTTTTATGGGAACTGCATTGTAGGTGACTGTCTCCTTTTCTCTTGATGCTTTTAAGATTCTCTCCTTATCTTTAATTTTGGGTAATGTAATTATGTGCCTTGGTATGTGCTTCCTTGGGTCCAAACTCTTTGGGGCTCTCTGAGCTTCCTGGACTTCCTAGAAGTCTATTTCCTTGGCTACATTGGGAAAGTTCTCCTTCATTATTTGTTCAAATAACTTTTCAGTTTCTTTCTCCTCTTCTCCTTCTGGCACCCCTATGATTCAGATGTTGGAACGTTTAAAGTTGTCCTGGAGGTTCTTAAGCCTCACCTCATTTTTTAAAATTCTTTTTCTTTCATTTTGTTCTGGTTGAGTGTTTATTTCTTCCTTCTGCTCCAAACCGTTGATTTGAGTCCTAGTTTCCTTCCCTTCACTACTGTTTTCCTATATATTTTCCTTTTCATAGCCCCCACTTTTCCCTCTATTTTGTGACCATACTTAACCAATTCTGTAAGCATCCTGATTACCAGTGTTTTGAACCGTGCATCTGATGAGTTGGCTATCTCTTTATCACTTAGTTGTATTTTTTCTGGAGCTTTGATCTGTTCTTTCATTTGGGCCATTTTTTTTTTGTCTTGACGTACCTGTTACATAGTAAGGGTAGGAGCTCTAGGTGTTCACCAGGGTGGGGCAACGCACATCACTGTGTTTTGGTGCTGTATGTGGGGGAGGGGTCCGAGATGGAACAGTGCTGCTTGCTCTGCTCTCTGCTGGTTTTCAGTTACTTCCTCTGCTACCCACAAGCAAATTGGGCCCTTCTGGTCCTGATTCTTGGGTGGGTGGATTTGTGTATGTTCTATACCCTGTGGGTCTCTCCAATGAACTCTCCTGTGAGGCTGGAGGTTTCTCCTGCTGCTTCAACCCCCACAGGTTTTTTCACTCAGAGGTTTTAAGGCTTTCTTTTCTTGCGCTGGAGCCCTGGGTTGTGTGGTCTGTCTTGCTCCCCAGTTGTTCCTCCTGGTTTAGCTGCATGCAAATGTGGGACCGCCCAGTACACAAGCCACTGCCTCGCCTGGTCCTCCAGCTGCTGCCTTGTGGTGAGTCCTGTCGAACAGGCTGCCCATCTCCATCCCTCCTACTGGTCTGGATGAATGTTTCTTCTTTAACTCCTTGGTTGTTGGACTTTCATACAGTTCGATGTTCTAGGAGTTCTGGGTGTTTTTTTGTTTTTAAATTTGTTGTTCTTCTTTTGGTTGTACAAGGAGGCACAGTGTATCTATCAGTGTACCTACCTATACCTCCATCTTGGCCAGAAGTCCCATATAACCATTTTTAAGTGTACGACTCAGTAATGCGTATGTTCATGCTGATGCACAACAGATCTGTAGAACTTTTTCAGCTTGCAAAACTGAACACTGTACCCACCGAACACTAATTTTACTTCCTTACCACTTCTCTCCCCATCCTTTATACTTTCTGTTTGAGTGATTTTGACTACTTTGGATACTTCATATGAGTGAAATTATATAGTAATTGTCCTTTTGTGACTGGCTTATTTTTTGCTTAGCACAACGCCTTTCAGGTTTGGCTATGTTGTAGCATGTGACGGGATTTCCCCATTTTTAAGGCTGCATAGTATTCCATTGTATGTAAGCACTACATTTTTTTTACCCATTCACCTCTCAAAGGACATTTGGGTTGTTTTCAACTCTTGGCTGTTGTGAATTATACTGCTCTGGACATGGAGGTACAAATATCTCTTCGAGATTCTGCTTTCGATTCTTTTAGATAGATACAGTTTAGAAGAAATTCTCCTTCTAGGACCACAGCAACCATGTGGTACTTGTATTCTTTGAGGAACCACCATACTGTTTCCCACAACTGCACCATTTTACATTCCCACCGACAGTCCTCTGGTGTTCCAGTTTCTTTACATCCTCACCAATACTTATTTTCTGCTCTTTTTAAAAATAAAACATTTTATTTATTTTTAGAGAGAGGGGAAGGGAAGGAGAGAGAGAGAGAGAAACATTGATTGGTTGCCTCTCACACATCCTCAGCTGGGGACCTGGCATGCAACCCAGGCATGTGCCCTGACTGGGAATCAAACTGGTGACCTTTCAGTTTGTGGGACAATGCACCCAACCCACTGAGCCACACTAGTCAGGAATATTTTCTGTTTTTTTGATCAAGACCATTCTAATGGGTGTGAGGTGCTATCTCATTGTGGTTTTGATTTGTGTTTCCCTAACTAACCTAGAGTGAATCTGATAGAGGAAAAGGAAGTAACTTTGCTAGAGAGAGCCCTCTGGCTCATGAGCCAAAATTCGAGAATTGAGTCCTAGTCATAGGTTTGATGTTGGCCCCACATAGCCTCATCATGTTCTCACTTTTCTCAGCCATACGGCTGAGAACTCTACTACTCAACCTACCTGTTTTCTGTGTTACCACTAAGGAGCAGTAAGCTAATCTTCAAAAAAGACAAAGCTAAAGACTTTGTTCCAAAGAGCCAGTCACGTGCAAACATGAGGTACTATGAGCAACTTGTCAAGATCTCCTGAAGGTCCACAAAACAAGGCAGGACCCCGAAGTCTCGTCACAGTAAACCTTATCAGGAGCTCACTCTAAATCCTTGGGGGACATTTATCTTAAAATATCATCCACTCTCAACCAAGCACTTATCACTTTATCTGCACCATGAGTCCCACCATATGTCTCTGTTATTCCCTCTTCAACAACTAGAAGCAAATTCAGAGTTTTGAGTTTCAACTGTTTGATTGTTGTAGCTGTTAAGACAATAACAGATTGAATAGGACGAATCAAGCAGCCATAGTTCTTGTAAAGTTATCCCCAGAGATAAACGTACAATGTTGTTTCGGAGGCCGTGGTAGAGTCTGCGATGTAACTAAGGTTGACAGACTGCCTGCATGTGGGTGGCTGTCTCCTTTCCAGCTGTGACCAACTGAATTATATCACCTGTCCCATTTGATGTATTAGGATATGCCCAAGCTCAAGATACATGTTGCTGGAATCGGGAAATTAATGTCCACCACTGGAGGCAATTAATAATGATTAGGAGCAAAACAGCAGGGTTAAATCTGTGCATTTAACAGAGTGTTCATACACTTTTATAGTATATTTCAGTCTAGTTGCTTAAAGGGGGAAAACCCCTTTTCAAGGACTAGAACAATCTTACGCAATTAATGTGTAAACTGAGATGAAATGTCGAAGTCATGAAATGTCGAAGTCATTCAATGAGACATGTTTATTCATTATTTACTTAATCCCCCCTTCCTGCGGATAGAGGAAAACATTGTGCAAAAAGTAGTATTCTAAGGGGAGAGAAATGTCCACATTCAGTTGCATAGCTAGTAGAACTCTTGAACTTTGTGAACTGCTGCATTCGACTCATGGATCAGGGTGAGAAATTCTTCTTTTATTTCACAGTTCCGCAGTCCATATACTAAAAAGCAGCAACAAATTGGCATGCCATAGATTTTAATGCCTGGCTTAGTGCAACCCTATAAAATCTGCATTAAAAATGCTTAATGGTGGGTAACTAACTTCTGTTTGGTGACTAACTTCTAGATATATGTGAATTTGAATATTAGAAATTTAAACCGAACAAGGGATTTTGCCCCCCAAATGCAGAAAGCATGGAAAGCAGGTCGGTTGTAAATCTACAAGACAGAAGAGCCTGAACAGTATTGATGAGTGCGGCACACAAGTGCCTCTGACTAGGTGTTTATGTCGCCATGCGTTAGCGTAAAGTGCACACAGCACAAATATTCACTGATCAGATATTTTATTACAAAATTTTGTTAAACAGATTAAAGCATAATTGCCCACCAGCTGGACTTTATACCCCTGAGAAGAATATATGCCTAACTTAAGTGATAATGCAATTCTCTCGAATTAAAAACTATGAGATAAAGGTCTTGGAAAACGTCGAAGGTCTATTTTATTATGATGGAATCTAAAAACAGAGACTCTGAAATGATTTCCTCATTGTGAACCTGCAATGGCCATGGCGGCATTGAAGTTCTGTTTGCAACCTGAGCTCCTGAGGCATCAGGGCTACCTGTGGGGATTGCTCTTCCTCCCGTTGCTCTTTCGTTGTGTCCTTGAGAATAGCTCAGGCTGTACAACGCAAAATAGACTCAATTAAAATGAAACATGCAATAAATAATCAGTCATTTGGCTAACTTCACCCTGATATCCAGATATTTGGACGTAACTGAAACACGTGATTGAATTTTAATAACAAACATAAATACTTGGCAATATATAAATCTTCATATATTAATAGCAAATATAAATTTTTCATGTGGATATTTAGCATCCAGTGATTTAATGTCCACACAATAGTTCAGGTTCAACAATTCATTCATTTACTCATTCATTTTTTATTAAATAGCCTTTATGTATTATACTTACCACTGTTATTTATCCATTTGCCTCCAAATTTCACTACGGCTGAGCATGGCTGAGTTAAGTTTCAGAAACAGCATAAGCCTATCATTTCTCAATGAATTGCATCATTACATTATTTTTTATTGTTTTTAGGAACCTGTTCATTCACTGGGTATTATTTGAGTACTAAATGTATGTGAAGCACTCTGTTGGATGATTACTCACAAAGATATAAAAAACAGAAACAAAAAGTCTGCTCTCAAACTTACCTACACTGACTGAGTGTGGACCCTGTACCAGCCACTTTCTGTTTATCCTCATGACAACTCCATGAGATAGACATTACTCTCATTTGTATCTGAGATCATTGAGTCTTGAGGAGCTGACGTTGACCTGCCCAAGGTCACATAGTGGTGATGTCGGAGTCAGGATTCCAACCTCAGCTTTCTGTTTTCAGGGTCCTGTGGTCTTGCTTCCAAACAGCAGCCATCTCTTAAGGAGCTGGCTGACTCAATAGCAGATCAAGTGGTTGTATTCATGGAGTCCCTTTCTCAGCCAAAGATTAGTTTCTCAGTTAGTTCCTAAAAAAATCTCAGATTGAGTCCACTCCATTTTCAAACAAAGCTAGTGCTTCAGGTGTAAATGCACCAGCCTCTAGCAGACAAGTAGAAGACAGTGCTTGACCTTCACAATGGCCCTGGCCTCTCCCCTTGACCCACTGCTGTTGCTTCTCAGCTTCCCATTGAATTCCTGGCTTCCTAGTTATGGCTTCTTTGGTGTTGGCAATGCGCTGGGCAATTGCTTTTCAGCTTGATGAACCTGAGCAGTCCCCTCAGCTCAAAGTTCTGCCCTCTCCCCCAGTTTTGGGGTCCCCTGTAGAAACGGATGACAGTCACTGGCCACCAGCCCAGCCCTGGAGAACATGGTGTAGCAGCCCTAAGCCCTCCTGCCCTTTCCTACCTTCCAGGAAGGAAGGCATGGATAATCTAAGATAAGGCACTGGCTGTTAAACTTGGGGTGCATTACAATCTTCTGGGGACATAATAAAAATACAGATACCGGAACCCTTCTCTAAGCCTCCTGAGTCACAGGAGTGTGCTTTAAGCCACTTTCCAGGTGATAGAGATGCAGACCGAGGCCTAAGAGCCACTGGTATAACGAAATGGTGCAAGCTGCAAGTACACCCCTTCCTACAGTGGAATAAGAAACTGTATTACGCTGAATTTTTTTCCCTTAAGAGATGAGAAAAAAAAGGAAATAGCTAATTTGCTAATTATTTCAGACGATTATTAATCTTTCAGGGTGTCTGTCACCACACAGATGTCAAGCAAGGGCAGGGTCATAGAAATTGTAGCCCTTTGCTTTTAGTAATTGGTATAAGAAAATTACATTTTGATTTAACAGAATTCCTTATTTCTCTACTTATGAAACAAACAGCAAAACAAAACAAAGCAAACAAACAAAACAACAAAACCCTTACATGTTAGAGAACTGCTAGAGACCAGGCCTAAATTTTTAAGCAGCTGTTCAAGAAACGTAGGATGAAAGATTTTACAAATTCAGTGCATGTGCATTACTCAGCTCTGAATCCAATTGGCTCAGCTATTTAGTGGGCTACATAGTGAACCCATATAGCTAATTTGAAAAGTTAAAATCATCAGTGATGAGATGCCCTTGAAACAGAATTCAATAGGAAGTCCAAAGGAACACATTTTCAAACTAATGGGCCTTTTGCTTGCCTATTTTCTGCTTTAGTCAAGAATGCCAGAGGCTTCAAACCTTGCTAGAAAATTTAAGTTGTTTTGGGATTGGATTAGAGGAATGCAGGAAGGAGTAATGATACACGTTCTCTGCCTCATGGGCATCATGGCCCTGATGCTGCCTCAAGCTGTCTAACATGGGCAGTGACACTAGAGAGGCCTGATGTACCCCAGGGTGGATTCTGTCTGGTCTGCTGGCTGAAGAGAACAGAAAGCAGCCCTGGGTCCACAGACAGGGTAGCTGCTGCTTGACCTGCACACTGGTGGAATATTTGCTATGGAGGACTTTGGGACTGATATGGGGTGGCTGCCTCGTACGTGAGGGCGCCACACACAAATCAGTGGAGAAGAAGCACTTAGAGGAGAAAATGGTGGGTCAGTCATCTGGACTTTAAATAGAGTCAATGCTACTGACTTTTCTGCAACCAAGGTCAGAGGAAATAGAATCCGAAGAGAGGAAAGAGTGAGTCACACATGGTAACCATGTCCCTGGGAGTATGCATTATTTTCTTTGTCTGAACAATGGGCATAAGGCACCCCACCTTGCAAGACTATGAAGATTAATATTGAAATGAGGTCATGGATGAATGTGCTTAGCATGGAGATGCCACTCATTGATGGCATATTATCTATTGTACCCTAACAAATTACCCCAAAACTCGGTAGCTGAAACATTAAACATTTACGATCTCACACTTCCTGTGGGTCAGGAAGCCAAGAGTGGCTTAGCTGGGCGCTTCTGGCTCAAGGTCTCTTATGAGGTGCAGTCAAGTGCTACAATTGATGAGAGCTACAATCATCTCAAGGTTTTGTAGTAGTAAAGGATTCTATCTCAAGCTCACTGTCACGGCTGCATGCTGGCCTCAGTTCCTTGTATTGACAGACTCAGTGCCTTACCACATCACATGGGTTTCACCATGAGGCTACTCACAGTATGTCAGCTTGCTTTCACCAGGGTGAGTATTGAGAGAGAACCACAACAGAAGCCACAGCCTTGCTAATGACCAAAGTAACATCTTATCAATTCTACCATATTCTTTTTTTTTAAAGAGAGTCCACACTCAAGGTATTACATAAGGTCATGAAAGCTAGAAGACAGAGATTATTGGGAGCCATCTTAAAGTCTACTCACCGAAAGTGGCCAGTTTCTCTTCAGTTTAGGGAGTTAGAACCAATCAGTGGGGCTCTCTACTAGAAGTATGTTTCTCTAGTAGAAATATGGAGATGGGCAGACATCAGCCAGTAGTCTGGGATATTTGTATCAGTTACATGACTGCACATCAGTTTCAGTGGTATGAGCATCATTAGTTCATCCACCCATCAACCTATCCATCCATCCATCCATCCATCCATCCATCCATCCATCCATCAAATAATCACTTATGCCCCTCTGTGCCAGGTACTGCTCTGGACATTGGAGGTGCAGCCTAGGTAGAGAGCCCACCTCCATAAGGTCCACAGTCCAGTGGAGGGTATAAACAAGGAAATAGGCAATTTACACACCAGGAGACAGCAGCTCTGACAAGCCCTGCCAGGGTGTACTGGCAGCCCATTGTACAGACTCTCTGTTCAAGTTCAGGGGCTGGTCAGAAAAGGCTTCCAGGAGAAGGTGATATCCAGGATGAAACATGAGGACAAGAAAGGTTTTGCCAAGTGGAGAGCAGCCTGTGTGGGAGGGGGAGGGATGAGAGAAGCATGGATTTTTCTAGCTTTCAGGTAGGAGTTAGAATAGGAAATCCTAAAGTGGGGTGCCTGGACCCCTAACAGTTTTGAGGGTAAAGATAGGTCCCTGGGGATATTTATAACATCTCCAAAAGTGTAATGGAACTTGCATAAGGCAAACAGGCTATTTTCCCTGGTTCTGGTAGAATTTTATAAGTGCCGGGCTAATGCAGCTTATCTTGTCCTAATCAGAAGTTCTGACTGGCAGTTTCATTTCTTTGATTACTAAAAGTGGAAATGAGAATTAACTATGCAATAAATTGCCATTTCCCTGTCTTTAATTCTCTCAACTATTTTATATTTCATCTTATTTTATTATAACTTTTGCCTCTCTCTAAGCATTCTTAGAAATCTCAGTGGATTGAGGTAGGATATAAATAAATACATAAAACCCTTATTATATACTATAACCTTTCAAAATATGGGGTTCCTGAGGGCATCAGTAACCAACAGTATCTTTGTGTTGCCAAAGCTGAGAAACTCAGGGCTGACTCTGGGACAAATGCCCCTGTGGAATTTACTGTTTTCATCAGTGGGTCAAAACCTGTATAATTCTCCCGTGAAGGAAGAGGATATTATAATACACCTTTATGAAAGAATCTTCAAACATTATCAGTATCAACAAAATCAGGAGTGTATACAGAATTTGTGAAGTTCTTACTGACACTGTTTAGATATTATTAAATTAAATGGGCATAATAAAATTGCTAAGTTAAACAGTGCATTCTATAAAAAAATAAAACTGCAAACCAGAAGAGGGGACTAAATGGGATGAAGGGGGAAATGAAATCTAAAAGAAGGAAAGTGAAATATAGAAAAATGGGGGCAAATGAAAATTACAAAATAAGATAAAGATAGTACAATGTGTCCAAAGACTAAGGCCACCAAGTTAGATTCAAACTAAATAAGAACACACAACCACAGCAAAAAAAAAAAAAAGATAGAAAATAAAAGAAAAAAGAAAGAAAAAATCTTCAGCCAAATTGTGTTAATAATTAATACCCATAAAATATAAGGATATGAAAACTTCAAAGCAAAAGAAACAAAAAAATATAGCAGGTATACTCATTGTGAAATAGATTTGACTATAAGTAACAGAAATCTTCAAATAACAGTGGCTTAAAAAATAGAAATTTATTTTTTCTCTCCTTTTGGTTGGTGTGTATGGTACTTTCCAGTATCATAGACCCAGGCTCTTTTATTTTATGATTCCACATTGGGTTGCCTTGACCACTAGGTTCAAGATGGCAGCATCCGCATTCTAGGTTGCAGGACGCAGGATGGATGAAGACGAGGAAATGATGTATCCTGTACTGGCTCTGAAGATAGGTTCTTGAACTGTTGAACAACCCATCTATCTTCCTCTCATTGACCAGAACTAGTCACACGGCCACACCTACCTGCAAGGGAACATGGGGAATGTAGTCTTTACTCAGGAGATCGAGTCTCCAGCTAAAAATGGGAAAGAGGAAGAATCATGTCATAGAATATGGAGAAAACGAAATTGAGGAAAAACTATCTTAACAGGCAGACAGTAGCCAAAAGAAAGCTGGTAAAACAATATCAGATAAAATAGACCTTAGGTAAAAGGCGTTACTGTAGACAATGAGCATCAGTACATACCTTCAAAAAGACTTAATTTGCCAGGAACTTGGATGTACTTATTAACACATCTTCAAAATATATTTTAAAAGATTTGACAGAATACAAGAAGAAACTGACAGATAGACCATCATGGAGGGACACATGTAGTAGTTGATAAATCAAGCAGAAAAAAAAAATCAGCGGGAATGTAGAATTGATAGGAAGAACGAGTAGTACTTTTTGGGCTTTTCCTGCTAATTCTGGGTCTCAGATATGTGGGCCAGCATTATTTCCATGGCTCTTTCAAAAGATTTTTTTCAAAAATCTACCTCGAGAAGCCTCAGCCTAAAGCAAATCTAACTTAGCTAAAATTAATTACCCATTACACTTTCTATTAGAAATGGTATGGCCCATCTATGCGTAGCTCCCATTTATTCCATCATTTCAATGGGCACTTTCTATGTGCTGGGCAATGGGTGAAATATATCACAGTCATTAACTCATTTGATTATTCTCATTAACAACTGCTCTCATTATTCAGATGAAGAAACTGGTCACACGATTAAGGTGTGGTAGAGCCGGGATTGGGATCCAAAGCTGTTTGTCCACTTGCCCTTTTGCCTACAAGCACAGAAATTAGAACTGAAGCTTTTAGGAATTTGATTTGCGTTAAGCAAATGGCATATGAAATATTACCCAATGTTGAGGGGTGTGGTTTACAGCCCTTACGTTGGGGACAGGGCATCTAACGCAGTGGGAAAACCACATTAGACAAGCTTTTCTTGAACGTGGTACTAGCTCTGATTGGCCTAGATATGCATCTGCATCCATGGAAGGTCATGGAAGCTGCAGCTCTCTGCACTGCTGTATTTCTTTATAATTACCCAGAGGAAGCTATAAGGCTTAAAGACTGAAGGTATGTTCTCTTTACAATCCTCACACCAGCCTAAATCAGCTGTAAGTGTAAGTGCCCTCAGGGCTCCAAAGTGACCTCTTATTAAAATGATCTATAATTTTGATTAGTTTCTATTGCTCTCAGCAGAGCCCTGTGCCAGTTGACTGAATTCATGTTTTCTTCCTAAACAGAGGCTGGACCGCTCATTTGTGTGAGGTGGTCCTGTGATAGAGGAAAAGGTTGGGCCTCTACACCCAAGTTAATTTGCTTTTGTTTTTATTATTGTTACTCTGGGTTACGTGTGCTGGTACACAGCCTAATTCATTTCAGCCCATTTTCCCAAGCCCAGTCCTGAGTAGACCTACAGTGAGGGCTCTGTGGCCTTGGATTTGCCTTCACGAGAATGGCTATCTGCACCTCCTGTCTATAGTTTGAGGTGCTCCATACACGTTCTCTCATTTAATAGTGGATCACTATTAATCTGCACTAATGAGGATGAACTTGGAGGTCAGAGAAGAGAATCACTTTGATGATAGTCACAGGAGCAGAGCTGGGATTGGAGCCTCTCGCTGCACCCTGACCATGTGTGGGAATTGTTCTTCTGATTGGTTGAGACTAGTAAGTCAATGAAAGAACATTCCACCAGGATCAAGGGTTCTGGGTCATTCTTCCGTGGGGACTCCCTCTACGATTTGGAAAGCAAAGGGTGGACCTTCTTCAAACACAAATCCAAGACAAGGCGGTGTTTCTGCCATTCATCACCACTGGTAAAAAAAAAAAAAAAATACTGTTAAGTTTGGAGGAAGTGTGTAATCCAAATCTAAAAGCGAAATGGCTGCTTTGAAACAACATAATGTTTCCATTTGAAAGTTGATGGAGACATGGATTCATTTCAATATCTTCATAATATCATCAGCTCTATAGCTGGACAAATAAATAGATAGACCTATAATATCACCATTCAAATGATTAAAAAGAAATAAAACGATGCCAGATGTTTATTTGGAGTAACCCACAGAGCACATTGAAAACAATTCCTATTTCTGCAACTGAAAATTGAAATTGATCATTACTGGGCATTAAATGTGCGTATGTTTTCCTGAAGTTCCTAAATCTATTTAATTTCTATGTTGACAGAGATATTAGACAGCTGTTTGAAAATCTGTCTCTCTTTCCTGAGCAATGCAAAAGAAATCTTTATGTTAAACCACGAAATGTCAATGAGAGCGTTTCAGTGCACTAATCAGCCTGCGAGTGGAATGCGTGTGGCTGGCAGCAATAACTTTAACTTACGTTTCCAATAGTCTTGATTGCTCTCTGTGCACCCCCTTAAGATATGGCTGTTGAAGGCGACAGCTCTCGAGTGCGGCTGTGCGAGTCGGCTCTAGCGATTAGAGTCAGATGATGAGTTGGGAGATGAGAAGTGTTCTTCGTAAATGGCTTCAGCAGTGACTCACTGTGCACCCAGGGGGGTGTTCCTGAACCCTCTGCCTCTATTACCCTACCACCTCTCTCATCTCCATCCACCCCCCTCCAAATGGGCACCAGGTACAAGAAAAAAGAGAGCCAGCTTTATTCGTAGAGTCTTTTAAAGGCAAGCTGGTGAACTTGATAATTGACATCATCCTAGCAGCCCTTCATTTCTTTGAAAACATTTCCGTAGCTCAAAAAAAAAAAAAAAAAAAAACCCCAACTTTACACAGGATTTTGTTCTTTGTGGTGTGATATATAAAAATGGGGAATGTCTTAGAACAGGGAAATGGTTATGTAAATTATACTAAATTCAATGGATTATAACAGACCCATTGAAAAAGAAGTGTATTAAAATCAGCTCAAAAAAAGAAAATGTCTCTTGTATTTACTATCTTGGTGAATTTTTCACAGTCTGTTTGGCCTTTTTCTCTTAAGATAAGAAACCTGGTTTCGCTCTGGCCATTGTGGCTCAGTTGATGGGAGCGTTATCCCATACACTGAAGGGTTGTGGTTTGATTCCCAAAAAGGGCATACGCCTAGGTTTTGGGTTCGGTCCTCATTTGGGGCACATACAAGAGGCAACTGAGAAATGTTTCTTTCCTCTCTCTCTCTTCCTCTCTCTCTCAAATCAGTAAGCCTGTCCTCAGGTGGGGATAAAAAAACAGGGAAACCTGATTTTGCCTTCATATGCAGAGGAGGCCTATTTCTCAGGAATGGACCTGTGTCGGCAACATTTGTGAGATGGTTGCATTAAAGCAGGGTGCCAGTGTATCATTTTACATTCAGAAATCTGTTACATGCTCTGGAATATGTAGATGAGCATAATTAGCATATTCTATTCCTAGAAATAAACTACACAGGCAGTAATCTCCTATTCACCACATTCACTTACTTGCTACTATTTATGGTTTATGGTGTGCCAGGTACTATGCAAGACTTATCAATATCTCATTTAAGGAGATCATGTTTGCAAAGCACTTATCACATGCCTGCCCCATACTAAGTGCTCCATATTTGTTAGCTGATGTTATTTCTTACTTTCTTTTTCTTTTTTCTAATTAAAGGACATTTATTCATTGCTTTGAGAGAGAGAGAGAGAGAGAGAGAGAGAGAGAGAGAGAGAGAGGGAGGGAGGGAGGGAGAGAGGGAGGGGGAGAGAGAGAGAGAAACACTGATGCGAGAGAAAAACATCAATTGGTTTCCTCGCATATGTGCCCGAACCAGGGATCAAATGACGACACTCCAACCAACTGAGCCACACTGGCTAGGGCAGGGGTATTATTTCTAATACCATTTGCCCCCCACTCCTTAACTCATCACGGTATCTAGGTGACATTACCTCCTTTCTTCAAATGAGAAAATGGAGACAGAGAACTTCAGTAACTGCCCAAACTATTTGGTAAGTGGCAGAGTGACAATGAGAAATATAACTGTCGCAAGAACTGGATATTCTGTCCACCTCGTCAATGTCTTCTCTTGCTTGGCAGAGCCCTGGGGAAGGTTGTTTGTGAGTGCAGAATCACAACAAAGGGAGATGGAAGAATGAATATTTAACAGCATCAGGACAAAACAACTTGATATGTGCATCTCTTGGTAGGATGACCTCGCATTTGAGACCCATTGGCTAAGACTCCCTTGCCCCTGAATGAGAAAGAAAAGCTAACATTTGCTGAGAATTTGTGTGAGAAGCTCTCATTTAATCTTCAGGAAAACATCATGAAGTAGGTAGGTAAGGAACACTTTCCAAGATGCCAGAGTTTATAAATTGCAGAGTTGGATTTAAACCCTGGACGGTCCAACTCCTAAGCGCTGTCTTTAACCTTGGAGCTCCATCACCTCCCAGCAACACAGAGACATAGGTATGGTATTTCCATTTCACAGGTGAGGAAACCAACAGACACGTTAAATAACATGCCTCAAGGCACTCTGTGACTAAGTTTATTTTAGTATAGATTGTGCTGTGTTAGTAGGCTAGGGATGCCATAATAAAAGATTTCTTTTTTGTGGCTTAACAGAATTTGTTTTCCACAGTTCTGGAGGCTGGAAGTCCAAGATCAAGGTCTCAGCAGGTTTGGTCTCTCCTGAGGCCTCTCTCCTTGGCTTGCAGATGGCCACCTCCTTGCTGTGTCTCCACATGGTCACCTCTTAGCCTGTGGCTCTACTTTGTGTGTCTGGTGTCTTTGTGAGCACAAACGTCCTCTTTTTATAAGGATACCATTCATATTGGACTAGGGCCAACTCTAATGACTTCATTTTAAATTAATTACCTCTTTCAAGACCTTATTTCTAAATATGGTTGCATACCATTGGTACTAGGGGTTAAGACTTCAACACACAAATTTTGAGGGGACACAGTTTGGCCCATAACATACATTATCTAAACCAGTAAATAATACCGTTGTACATAAAATACATTGTTTTATATTTTTATAATTTTAAAAAAATTTTGGGGGGTCACACAGAGTCATACTAAAGTTTTTTGTTTTTTTTTTTTTTTACTACGAGAGAGAATGACTTACTTACTGTTAGCTCCTTTGCTCATTCACTAATTTAGAATTAGAATGCCAACTGGTAAATGAACAATGATTGACTAGAATTCAAGGGATTTCAAAATGACTCACCTAATCTTCTTGCTTTGGGCACTCAATAAAATGTATTTTGCTATCCAACTAGAGCTTAAATCAAATGGAAAATTTATTGAGATCAAGGCAGTATGAAGACTGTTCAGAAGTATAAACCCTTCCAAGGAACTTAAAATTTAGTTGAGGGGACAAAAGCACAAATACATGAAACATAAATAACAATGCATGACAGTAATACAAGAAGTGCCACAAGACAGAATAGGATAAATTACAAAATGTGGAAGCCAGGAAGTAGATGCTACCAATTCAGAGAAAGGCCAGTGACTGGGAAAGGTGATCCAGGAAGGCTTCCTGGATGGGGAGGAAGTTATGTTGAGTAAGAGGGAAGCAGATTCCCTTAGAAGGATCTCTCTGAGATAGAAACACTGTCTCTCCCCCTCTCACAGGTGCTGTGAAAGTTGAGATATGTTCAATAAAGGCATGTATGTAGGAAGAGCTAGGGGGATACATGGAGACCTCAGGAGGCAAAGAATGAGTGGGCAAGAGTTGGGCAAACACTTCAGGGGTGGAGAAAAACAAAGGAAGTTTCTAGAATACCAGTAGTGACCACAGTGAATCTGCATATGGTATGGTGGCACTTGGGGCAACTCAGCTGGAAGGTGAAACAAGATAGAGCTGAAGTTTCAGAAAGTGATGATGGGACAGAGGCACCAGGAACCCAAGAACAGGGAAAGGCTGGGACTGGATGCCTGCTTTCTGTCATCTTTCAGAAGAGGATTGGCAAGAAGCCGTGAAGCTTCTGTGAAAGGTTGAGGAAAATAAGAGGGATGATATATGACACGAAGGCTCCTCACCTGAGAATCAAGGGCCCGGCCAGCCAACCCTCGAATTAGTTGTTAGTTGGAATAAAACCAAGCAACCCATTTGCAGTCACTCAGTCTGTGAACTTCATCAGCAGATAAATTGGCTTTATTTTAGAGGCTGTCACAAGGAAAAAGAAATGTGTCAGGAAAGTTGGAAGAACTTCATTCCACTTAGCAGGTCAAGGTCAAATATTTGATTCATTCTCTTCAAGAAGGAAATAGAAGACACAGGTGACTGTGGGACAAAGAGGGAGACAAAGAGGGAGAACTCATTGAAGGGTTCCAGTTCGGGTGTAGCTGTTAACATGTTGTGGAGTCAGGCTGCCTGGGTTCAAATCCCTGTCTCCCACTGACCAGCCTTTGAGCGAGTTAATTGACCTCTTTGTGCTTCAGTTTTCTCATCTGTAAAATGGGTTTAACAATTAAAACTATTTCTCAGCATTGTTTTAAGGATTAATTGGTACAATACTGTCTGTTATTTAGGTAACACTCAAGAAATGTGGGCATTAATACTAGTATCAGTGAGAGTGGCAGGTCATTTTGGGAGTGTGAGTGAGGCATGTGGGGTAAATTGGAGCTGAGGCAGTGAATTAAAGAAGCAAAAAATTGTGACCCCTAAGGTCATGCAGAGACAAATCAAATTGCTAAAACAAACAAATAGCAACCATCTTGATGCCTAGCAGAAAACATGTTTGAGGTACAGAGGAAGCAGATTTAGCAGAGGCTGTATTTAACCTTTGCATGAAGGCATATCAATGTGTATAAATGCCATGGGGGACTGTCACCAGGATGAGGAGGTGGCCCAGGCCTGGCAGCATCCACAGCCCAGAGGAGAGGCACAAATGCATGCTTTCTGTTGCAGGGAACGGGGGTGGATGAGAATGTGAAGTCAAAAGTTGAAGGCAAAGTTTTGAGGAAGACATAGGGGAAGGCAAAGAGAAAATGGTGGCAGAGATGCTAAGAAAAGGGCAAAGGGTGTGAGCACTACAGGAAAGGAACTGACAGAGAAAGCGAGAAGGCATGGAGGTGAGGCCCATGAGGCTGGAGGGAGAAGGTGGGCCCACCTCAGAAGAAACAGCAATTTGGCCTGAGGTCCACGGACAAATCACCTGAACATCATCGATAGAGCTATCCTGATGACCTCACAGCATTGTTGTTAGCATAAATAAATGTACGTGAACATTTTTTTTGGTCAAAGGTCATGCCACAACACATATGTAATGTCAAAGAATCTCTCTCTTAATAAGATTTCCTCTCAACAAACGTCCATTTTCCCTTGTAAAGTGTCAAAGATGTTTAGGCAAACCCCAAGGTTATTTAATCACTGGATAGTATGCTGGTGACAGAAATTAATTTCCCAGGTACTGAGAAATACCCTGCTTTGTTAATAACAATGCCCAACAATTCAGAGCACATGGGCAAGTCTATGAAAAGCCATGGTAATTGTGACGGTGGCGGCAGCAGTCACAGCAAAGCTTCTTCCACATGGGTCTGTAATTAGCTTATGTCACCAAGAGGCCATAAACAGAAGCTTCTATACATCATATGGGCCATGAGATAACGAGGTAAATAGAGGGCAGTGGTTTAATTCCTCCAGCGTACGAGATAAATAGGTTTCTGAATGCTCTTAATACCATCTCAATACAGCAGTTTTTACTAAGGATGGGTGAGCTTGGAGTCTGGCTGGCTGGGCTGTGCTTCATTGGATGTGACCCAAAGGCCACGATGGGGGGAGTCGCCCCGATGTCTCCGTCCAGGGGAGTGGAAAGAGTGGCTTGGGGGAGGCGTTAGTGTTGCCAAGGATCATGGAGAACATGTTCTGCTCTCTGATCTTGGGCATCACATCCTGTCTGTGAGAATAATTTCAGTTTTTAAGAGGGTCGAATCTCCTTTCACATTTAAAACAAAGATCGAGGATAAGAGCAAAAGATTACAGAGCAAGGCATTACTCCAAGACCAGGAATCCATAGTCCACCGGAGACCGCCCAGCCTGACTCTGCGGGTCTGGTCCTCATTCTTCCTCGCTTGCTTTCCTGTGCTCAGTGGTAGGCAGGCCGCCTCCATCCCTGGTATGCTGGGAAATACCCCTCGGATTCAAATCAGATGACCATCGGCAGATAAGCGCATGAACAGAAATGTGGCACATGTATGCCAGGGAATACTGTGGCACACGCTACAACACGAATGAACCTTGAAGGCATTACACTAAGTGAAATAAGCCAGTCACAAGAAACAGGTATTGTATGACTCCATTTACACGAGGTACCTAGAGTAGTCGCATCCATCATGACAGAAAGTAGAACAGAAGTTACAAGGGATGATGGGGAGGGGGTACTAGGAAGCTGGGGTTTAATGGGTCCAGAATTTCTACCTGGGAAGATGAAAAAGTTCTGAAGGGGGATGATGATGATGGTTGTACAACAATGTGAATGAACTTCATGCTGCTAAATCGTACACTTGGAACTGGTTAAAATGGTAAGTTTTATGTTATGCATGTTACCACACTTTTTAAAAATATGGTTCCAAAACTAAAAACAACAACAACAAAAATCAGAGGGGCATCTACATGTCCTAAGGAACTTACTCTGATGAGCCTGACACACAGATATCTCATTGACGTGTTTGTTCTGTGATACTTCAATTTACATTTCCTCTCCAAAATGTGAGATTTGTCATAATTTCTAAGGATATGACAGTGTTGAAACAAGGAAAGAATAAGTATTCCAGGATGGGCTCTGCTTTTGTTTTGGAACATATAAAGGCATTTTTTCTCGAGGTTGATTGACTCTTCCAATATTTTAAGCCATTTACAGGTAGTGTTTAAATACTTGGTTAGACTCTTTCTAATGAGTCTGGTAATCATTTTAGCTGTTAACGCATAATGTGAGTTCAGACATACAGTTATACTATAATCTTTCCCACTTGCCTACCTCTCACAGATTACAGAGGGAATGTGTTCTAGACAATAAAATCTGAGGGGAAAAAAATTGCCATCCTGTTTCAGCACTGCCATTAAACCCAACGATGGTGGCCATTGCCGTATAAAAGGAAAAACAACAAGTTTACAGTTCCTCATTTCCCATGGTAAACAGATTGCTTATTTTAATTTTGAAAACAAAGCGATGGAGGCTATGTAGGTCTGTAAATAAGAGTGTGCATCTCAATTTTCTGCAAATGCTTAAGTGGTTTACATCTGTTTCCTCCCAGTTGTATTTCTCAAACATGAATTTCCATTTTAAAAAGAGTCGTAAAATCACTACTGTTTCTCTGTGGATCTATTAGCAATAAAATAGCCTACAGAGGTTTGCACAGCCATGGAAAATGTACAGTGATAATGGGCTGTCCTGCTGTTACATGGCTTATGCAAACTTCACATTTATCATGGCAGAACCATCTATCCGCAGGGTTGTAGCACAGCAAACAACAGAATAAAAGAGACCAGGAGAAGGAAGATGAGACCGAAATTTCTATGTACACATCATTAATCAGACAAGATGAATTCTCAAACTTGGAAGCGTGTTTCCTCAAAGCCAACCGAGGGAAGGGGCAGGAGGGAGGAACTGTGTCCGACTGGTCACAGTCTGCAATGAACAACTTGCCATGAAAATGATCTCCAGCAAACAAAGCCGTTGGTCCTTTCATCTTCGAGTTGTGTGGTTCACCCCTCTTCTAGTTTTTTGTTTTTTAAAGGACCAAGCTAGGTAATCTTTTGAAAATGCTGAGTCCAGCAGACAACGTAAGTATTCTTTCATTACTTTGTGTGAAAGGGCTCACACACCAGTGGGGCCTTCTGAGAGCTCTTCTTCTCACCCTGTCTAGGAAGCAGATGGGGGACACAGAGCACATTTGTCCAGCCCCTGACATTTGGTTATCATAAGTGGGACAAGAGTGTTTGCATCCCAGTGAAATTCTTCCGCATACAGAGAGGGTGTTTGTGTGGATTTTTTTTCCTCCTAATTCTAAATTCACTAAAGATCTGGAATGGTGGCAAAGAACAGGTTTCAAACTGGCCTCCTTCCAAAACAGGATGCACACATGGGTGAGGGGCGCCCGATCCTGTGTGTTTCTCAGGCTTCTGAGTTGCCGTTTTCCTGAAATAGAAAAGAATTGATAAAATACACCGATGGAATTTAAATTGCTTGGCATCTTGTAGCCTGTTCTGTTTAGTGGGGTATTTTTAAATTTTTTAAAAAATGTTTTTGTTTTGTTTTACTAGTTTAACAGAAAGAGAATATGAGAAATAATTCTTGAGCCTTTAAAAGGGAAGATGGAAAAGATACCTTTCGATTAATGATCTAATGAGTGATGACCGACTATACTCAGGCTTGGGAATTTCCACCACTCTTGGGATAGAACAAAACAGGGATGAATAAAAGGAAAACCGTAAGTGAGGGTAGTAGATGAGGGGTTCAACTTGCATACTCACTAGACCAATAATTCCTGCCACTCACATACCAGGGTTTTTATTCAGGGTGAAACTTGTTCTTTTGAGTTAATTCTTATCACTCAATTCCTTGGGAGGTGTGCTTCTAGTTCCTGCTCCTGGTGCTGTGGGGAGAAACCAGTCACACAGTGTGCAGCATTGGTTTCCAGAGTAGTCTCGGGAATTCTTTTTATATATGTATATTATTTATTTACTTTTAGAGAGGAGGGAGAAAAAGGGATAGAAACATCAATGTGTGGTTGCCTCTTGCACGCCCCCCTGCTGGGGACCTGGCCTGCAACCCAGGCATGTGCCCTAGACTGGGAATCAAACCAGTGACCTTTGGTTTGCAGGCTGGCGCTCAATCCACTGAGCCACACCAGCCAGGACTAGTCTCAGGATTTCTTGATGGGGAGACCGAAGTGGGTACTTGATCTTACTCTTCATTGATCAAGCATATGTCATATTGGTTGCTCTTCCAGAAACACACACCCAGAGTTTATTAGCAAGGCTGCCAGCTCTTAACAACTATTTTGAAACTGACTTGAGACCCCCTTCCCTCGGTGGGGATCCTGGGCAATTCTGAGAGGCATCCATCTGACCTCTTTCAGTTCCCTACTGGCTCTGGGTTCCCATTTTTCCTGGGTCTCTTTGGTGATCCCTCCCAGGAAACTCCGACTCTGAAAACAATGCTTTAGATTATGTACCAGATGCTTCCGGAAATCACTGACCAGTGGCGCAAGGCCTAATAATGGCAGCGGTAATAGTAGGAGTAATAATGGCTACAACTGTTTAGAGCTTTCTAGGTGCCGAGCACCACACACCAAGGCCTGGACAGGCTCATTAGCTCCTCCTAAGCACACAGTTATAAGCGCTGGTGTTAGGATTTAAATCCAGACCTGTGTTTCCTCTCCAGTGCTTGTGTCTTGGTAGTATGTTATCTTTGCTGAGTGGAAAGAAATACTCTCTTGCTTCTGGCCGTAAGGGCGTGCTGGTGAAGACTCTGCGCATGGGCGCTCCGCCCCTCTACAGTACATTTCACTCTGGTTTCTCCCGCTGTCTCCATGTCTCTCCTCCTTCCATCCTTCCATCCCACTATACATCTTCTACACAGCAGGGCAGGGTAATTCGCGGCATGCTAGGCAGTTACTACATAGTAATAACAATAATTCTTGGTAGTTAGAGCTCCTCATCCGAGGACGTCACCCAAGCTTAAAGAAAGTTAAATGTATCTGTTCACAGCAGCATGGGGGATGGGGCTGGTCTGGGTGTCCGTGTGGGGCCTGCAGAGAGACCTGCACGTATAAAGGATGGAAACGCCAGGCCTTCCTGACAAGCCCTCCTCACCAGACTTGGGACTAAGGAAGGGAATCAAATGGGGAAGGCCCAGACAAAGAGCCAGGGCCTCTCGTTTCCCTAAAGTTCCTTTGCATTTGAAGCTTGGCAAGTTGGCTGCTTCCAGAAGTCCTATGGCTTCAAGGCACTGGTGAGAAAGTGCTGCTCGCCAGCTGGGTCTCTGTAATGAAATTAGCGCCTGGTGCCCAAACATTATCTCCAGGAGCTGTCCCCCAGGCGAGCACCACTGGGCTCTGGCGTGGGTCTGATGACTGTTCCCTGTCCCTCTCCACCTCGGATTCTCAGCTGTCCCTACTCCCTCTGCCCTGTGGGGTGGTCCTCTATCTCTGCAACAAGAGTGAGTCCACACAAAGGCTTGCCCAGCAGTATCCACGCCCAAGGTCTGGAGAAGCCTTCCCCTGGGGCAGCCAGAGGTGGGGCAGGGGCTCCTAGGCGAGGATCAAAGGTCCCAGAACCTCCTTTTCTACTCACATCCTCTGGCAGCTCCTTCTGTGCAAAAAGGGTGAGCCTTTGTACTTGCTTCTCTCTGACCTGGACCTGTCGGGTGTGCCACTCTCCGTGTGTCTAATCTAAAGTGTGTCCCTTTGGACCAACCCTGCATGTTAACATCTCTACCCCCATATGACACACTGGTGAGATGGATCCACTTAAAGGGAAACACTAAACTTGAGAGTTAAGTTCATCAGCTAGGGCAATATTCTCATACCCTTGGATTTCAAGAGTAAGTCACTACTCTGATTCTCAGACATGCTGAAGTGGGGCATCCTCTTGGAGCACATGGCACGGGTCTGGGTCCTGAAGACTGCAGCACCACACTGGCAGAATGGTAACACACACAGCCTGACGGTGACCCCTGACGGCGGATCACTCTTCTTCTGGTGGAGAGATTTGTAGAGAAGAAACAGACATCGTTCTCAGCGTCCAGGAACGCAGAGTCTTAGAGGGGTGACATATAAACACACTCAAGTATAAACACACTCAAACACTGTGGCGTCTTGATGTTCAAGTGTGTGCCAAATCTTATTCCAAGCATGTACCATGTTCTGACACCAGAAGGCGGTTCCCACGTCAGACCTGGTCACAGTGAGAAATCCAGAAGAAAAAGAGCAATTTAGTTCAGGTAGATGAGACACATTTCCACCATAAAATCACTGGAGCTTTTCCCTCTGACTCAGAGCAAATACATTTGTCAAACACACCATAAATATACATTTGCACTATTTATTACCTCTGCCTATAAAAGAAAATTGTATTAGGTGGTTGTGTTGAAAATGTGTCAAAAATATAATTTGCATCTCTTTTATGTGGGTGTTTTTGTGGGTATTTGCTATATTTCAATTTGCTAATATACATATATATATCTCTGTAGAGACATATATAAATGCTGTTTAGTTCTTCTGATCTTTGTTTTTATTTTCTTGGTATAAAAATTTCAATATAATTTGTGATTCTAAAAATATTGCTTTTAAAAAATACGATATGGATCCTTTGTTCCCTTAATTCCCATAATCCAATACAATAAAACATTTACTAAAAATATATTAAAGAGAATGTCCTGAAGGATTTGCTTCTTTTGACAAACTGTCACTGGAGGATCGTGCAGAATGTTCTGTGTTGTCTTGAGTTTCATGGAATCCATCTCCCTTCAGTTAGGCGAATTTCCCCAAGCTTTCCCTCCTCCCCCGGATGCAAAGACTCATCTTCCGCAGAGAACCACAGGGAACGGATTTCAGGGATTAGAGCTCATGCTTTTCTCTGCAGATGACATGGTTTTTGGAAGGAGGTTTATTCTTCTGCATTATGTTTATTTACATCTAAAAGCATCTTGATGTTCGCAGAAAAGACTCTTGTAGTTACGTCTCCTGCTTGTTCCCCTCAACCACCTTAGATAGCAGATCGACAGCCCCCTGTGTGAGGGAAGAAGGGACAAAGCCCACGGGGAGATGATGTCATTTTAGGGTCACCTAGAAAATCATTAAAAGATTAAAACTCAGGTCTTGCAAGTCTCAAGTGTTCTGCTTTGCTGTTAGAAATGTCATCTTAGCTTCTTTTCCTCATCTACAAGCCACACACATAGCACTTTTCCTGAACTAGGCAACATTTAGGGACAAGAGAGGCCACAGTTCCTTGTACCCTACTTTAAACTCTGAAAAAAGATCCCCTCTGAGAGTTGCCCTGGGAACTTGGCCTCACAGTGTGGCCAGGCAGAGGGAGGTGCTACAGACTGAATTGTGCCCACCCCTCATCCCCAGTTCCTATGTTGAAGCCTTAAACCCTAATGTGACTGTACTTGCCGACTAATTTTAGGAGGTAATCAAGGTTAACTGAGGTGGCAAAGGTGGGGACTTCATGTGATAAGATTGGTAGCCATAAAAGAACACCGAGAGACAAAGTGAGAGAGAGAGAGAGAGAGAGAGAGAGAGAGAGAGAGTGTGTGTGTGTGTGTGTGTGTGTGAGAGAGAGAGAGAGAGAGACAGAGAGAGAGAGAGAGAGAGAGAGAGAGAGAGAGAGAGAGAGAGAGAGAGAGATTTCCACATGCACACACTGAGGAAAGGCCATGTAAGGACAGAGCGAGAAAGCAAACCAGAGTTCTTTCTTTAAAAGTTATATTTCATTGTGCTATTACAGGTGTCCCATTCCCCACCCCCCTTTATTACCCTCCACCCTGCACACCTCCCACATGCATTTTCCCTGCTTTTGTTCATGTCCATGGGTCATATATGTAAGTTCTTTGGCTTCCCCATTTCCTATATATTCTTGCCCTCCCCCTGTCTATTTTCTACCTACCATCTATGCTACTTATTCTCTGTACCTTTTCTCCCTCTCTCCCTCTCACTCTCCCACTGATAACTGTCTATGTGATCTCCATTTCTGTGATTCTGTTCCTGTTTTAGTTGTTTGCTTAGTATGTTTGTTTTTTTTCGATTTGGTTGTTGATAATTGTGACTTTGTTATCATTTTACTGTTCATACTTTTGATCTTCTTTTTCTTAAATCCCTTTAGCATTTCATATATCAAGGGCTTGGTAATGATGAACTCCTTTAACTTGACCTTTTCTGAGAAGTACTTTATCTGTCCTATTCTAAATGATGGTTTTGCTGGATAGAGTAATCTTGGATGTAAGTCCTTGCCTTTCATGACTTTGAATACTTCTTTCCAGTCCCTTCTTGCCTGCAAAGTTTCTTTTGAGAAAATCAGCTGATGGGAACTGTTTTGTAAGTAACTGTCTCCTCTTCTCTTGCTGCTTTTAAGATTCTCTCCTTATCTTTAATCTTGGGTAATGTAATTATGATGTACCTTGGTGACTGCTTCCTTGGATCCAACTTCTTTGGGGCTCTCTGAGCTTCCTGGACTTCCTAGAAGTCTATTTCCTTTGCCAGATTGGGGAAGTTCTCCGTCACTATTTGTTCAAATAACTTTTCCACTTGTTGCTCTTCCTCTTCTCCTTCTGGCACCCCTATGATTCAGATGTTGAAACATTTAAAGTTGTCCTGGACATTCTTAAGCCTCTCCTCATTTTTTTTGAATTCTTGTTTCTTCATTCTGTTCTAGTTGAATGTTCATGTCTTCCTTATGCTCCAAACCATTGATCTGAGTCCTGATTTTCTTCCCGTCACTGTTGGTTTCCTGTACATTTTCCTTTATTTCACTTTTCATAGCCTTCACTTTTTCCTCTATTTTGTGACCATACTTAACCAATTCTGTGAGCATCCTGATTACCAGTGTTTTGAACAGTGCATCTGATAGGTTGGCTATCATGTCTTTGTTGCTTAGTTGTATTTTTTCTGGAGCTTTGAGCTGTTCTTTTATTTGGGCCTTTTTTTTTTTTTTTTTTTTTTTTTTTGCTTTTTTTTGTCTCTGCATGCCTGATATGTAGTAGGGGGTGGAGCCTTAGGCATTTGCCAGGGCAGGGCAACCCACATCACTATGTTATGGTGCTGTATGTGGGGGAGGGGTCCAGGAGGGAACAATGCTGCTTGTTCAGCTCTCCGTCATCTTTCAATCACTTCACCTGCTACCCACAAGCAAATTGGACCCTTCTGGTGCTGATTCCCAGGGGGGTTGTGTATGTTCTATACCCTGTGGGTCTCTCCAACAAACTCTCCTGTGAGGCTGGGAGTTTCTCCCACTGCCTCAACCCCCACAGGTGTTTTCAGTCAGAGGTTTTGAGGCTTTATTTCCCCACATTGGAACCCTGGGTTGTGTGGTCTGTCTTGCTCCCCAGTTATTTCTCCCAGTTTATCCGCATTTGAATGTGGGACCACCCACTCCACCAGCTATCACCTTGTCTGGTTTGCAAGTCGCCACCTCGCCCACCCCAGCCACAGCCTTGCTGTGAGTCCTCTTTGCCCAGCTGCCCATCTCTGCCCCTCCTACTGGTCTGAATGAATGCTTCTTCTTTAAGTTCTTGGTTGTCTGACTTCCATACAGTTTGATTTTCTGTCAGTTGTGGTTGTTTTTTTGTTTTTAAATTTGTTGTCCTTCTTTTGGTTGTGGGAAGAGGCACAATGCGTCTGTCTACCTATGCCTCCATCTTGGCTGGAAGTCCCTCAAACCAGAAAATTCTTGCCAGAAACCTTGGTCTGGGACTTCTAGTCTCCACAACTGTGAGAAATATATTTCTGCTGTTTAAACTACCCAGTGTACGATATGATATTACATCAAGTGGACTAAGATAAAGATCTTAAAGGGATGGCTTTCAGTCTTCTCTCAGGCTCCATGTGACACAGGCAGGACCTAGAAGCTTCTCAGAGTCTGGCTGGGAAAAGCTTGCCAGAAAGGTCCCTGAGGATGAGGTAGCCTTCCAGCAAAGCCTGAAGAGTGGACCCCTGAGTTCGGGCCAGGGGTCCTCCAGAGCCCTGCCCAAGCAGAAGCACAAAACTAGGAGTTCCACCAGCCTTGGGCTTCACCAATGGGACAGGCAGCTCCCAGAGAATGCAGGGCATCACTCAGGAAATCAAGAGGCCAAGGACCTGCTGCCCGAGGATCACCAGTCTACCATGCTCAGACTGACCTTGTTGGTGTCCTCCATCCCTCCACACACTTGAACACCCTCAGAGGGGAGGAAGCTGGCGTAGGTGGAGTTCTCTGAGAGACAGAACACTTTTATCAGAAAGAGTCTTGCCACCTTTTTTAAATTTTTTTAAATTTTAACCAACTACGTAGGAGACGTTTTCAGAGGAGAAGACCACTTAGTCTTCCCAGAAGACGAACCCTTTACTTTGCTTTATGAGGCAGATAGCTTGCCACCTTTTAAAAGGACTGCTAAGTTGTCTGGGGCACGTGTACACAGATTGGACAGTGCGTTTACTTCTGCCCCACCCCTCTCCTGGAGCAAGGCCAGGTTAGTCACCAGCAGATAAAGGTGATCTCTCTGCCCCTACAAGTTGTAATTTAAGTTGAATTTATGATCCACTACAGAGGAAACCATGGGATGTGTGACACTGGGAACCAGGCTAGCCATCTGCACATTCTATGAAAGTGAGCATCTTGGGGGTTTGTGTAAATCATATCCGTCCCGCTCCACCCTTTACCCCACCTCCTGTGTGCTGACAATGTGTAGGCTGTGCTGTGTGATTCAATACAATGGATGATGTTTGCATTGATTCACATATATTTTTATCTTCCCAACTACATTATAAACTCTTTCTGAGCAGAAACACAAAAGGGTGCCAGGTACAGAGCTCTGATAAATATTTGCAACTAAGCAGCAATGCTGATGCCCTGCCTAGGTGGGGCTTGAGTGTGTCTGGATTTTGTAGCATGTTTCCAAATCCTAGCTGAGGACTCCCAGGGTGGGTACCATCCCTAACATTAGCTATGAGAGCTTGCACATGTCAGTTCCATTTTAGGACCTTAGTTTTTCACATCTGTAAGACAGAAGAGCTGAGCTAGGGGCCCATCAAGATTCCCTCAGAGGCCACTACGTTGGCTTTGCAGAGACGGGAACCCATAATTCTTTGTTCGGAAGCTGCCAAAGAGGGCCCTGTAGTCATGGCCCACGTCCACTCCAGCGTGCTCTTTTTTCTCCCCAAAGATTATATTCTGACTTGGGCATTTCACAAACACTTACTGAATGCTGAGCAGGTGCCAGGCTGTCTTGGGTTTGGACAGGGATCTAAAGTGATGGCCACTAAAAGGGGTAGGGGTGGGGAGGGGGGTGTCTGCAGGAGGTGAGTTTCTAAGGTGTCTTTTAGGGGCTCATATTCAAATTTATCATGTTCATTCCAGGAAAACCAATTCTACCATCTCATAGAACTCTGTAGGAATTTTCCATGGGGCTACCAGCTGAGCCCCAACAGGACCCTAAATGGGCCTTTCTTACCCTGTGATTTATATTCTTCCTAATGTTCAACTGGTTTATTTGGCTTTTGCAAAGAGACGGTAGAGACATGGAAATTAATTGTCATACCAATGGATTTGCTTGTAATTCCTTGCCGCAGAAAACCATGCATTTATTCTTTTGAGCATCTGACCTTTTTTATGCGAAATTATCATTCATCAAATAGCTGATAGGAGCTGAAATGGCAGCGATGTCCTCTACCGAGGAAACAGCACTAACACAGTTACTCTTCTAAATCCATGGGCACCCGTGAAAAGATCCCAAAGAACACACGTCAGCAAGTGGACACTCCCGACAGGACATTGGCCACCCCCAGCACCACAGAGGAGGGCAGACCGTCCTGCTGCACAGACCGAACACATGCTGCGCTGGGTCCTCCAGGACACCAAGGAGCTGCCCAGGCAACTGCACAAAGCTTGCGGGCCTTGCTTCAGACCTGCTGGGGTTTCTCCCACCAGGGTGGAGAAAACTGACCCTTCTTAGCCAGGTGCACCCCACCCTACCCTACCGGTCATGCCTGTAGCTGGGCTGGTGGCCACCAGTTCTGTAGAGACCTAGGGCACAGGATACACTTGGGTACGGAACGTGCTCTCAGCGGTTTCCTCTGCCCAAGGCCGAGGGGCAGTACAAGGAGCAGGGCTGCAAGCTCCAGATGACTGAGACCTCAGGGCAGAGGAAGCTCAGCTCCTGCCAGTGACTGCAGACCCTCCGAAGAGCCCCCCTAATGTGCGCTGAGTCCACACCTGAAGAGAATTGGTCAAAACCCCGGGAGGGCATGGTCTCTCCTCAGTCACCACACATTGTGTATTGGATGGAAAAGGCCAACATCACAGGGAAGAAGCCCCGCATGGGACCGGAGGTTTACTCAGAGCAGTGTGGTCTCGCCAGACCATTGAAGCCCCGCAGATGGGAAGCAGAAGGTGGGACGGGGAGGGAGAAATATCTCCAGAGCAGGAGAGGCTGCCCCCGCAAGGCCTGAGCACTAGCCAGTGGGCAGCACTGATTTGGAAAGGGAGGTGGTCTGCTCTCCTCCAGGGCTCCTTGGCAGCGCTCCAATGGGAACATCAGTCTGGAAGGCATCTGGACTGCGTGACTTAAAGCGGGCTGTGGTGGTGGCCTGCAGCCAGCAGCCCACCCACCCCATCCCTGGAAGGAGGCCGTTTTGTCTGCCTGGTGCTGCGCCAGCTGGTGCGGCCTGTGGCCCTGGAGAGGAGGCTCCCTCGCTGCTGCCGCAGGTGATAGTCGACTGCAGAAAACGTACTCTATTTGTCTCTAGGAGAAGCAAAAATGCTTCAGTCACCTGCAAAACTGCGCCTTTTCCTTCTAGAACATGGCTGCAGGTAGAGAAAGGGAGAGAAAAAATAAAAGACGAGACACCAAGTGCAGAATAATGTCAAAGCACGCGAGGCCCCCCTCCATTTTTCATATTGTTTCCTATTTCCAATAGCTCCTGGGCGCCAAAAAGGAAAGGCACAACTTTAAAAACAATTAGTGGGGCATGTGGTGTTCATTCTTGGCTGGAACTGCGCAGCCTCATCTGCCGGCAAATACTCTGCAGTCTTTCATGAAAAATGTTTTAGAACTAATGAGCTATATTTGCATTCCCCATAGAATGGATTCGGAATTTTTCATCTACGCCGCACCATGAAAAATGAATGTGTTTGGCAGAGAAGTCATTTGAACATAAAGCCCAGCCTCGGTGGAAAGACAACCTTCAGAAAAACTTTTCAAGTAACTCAGCTCATTCCCATTTGCTTCCACTGGGGAAGGTCAGGCTCGTGCAAGAGATGGAAATTTCCTGCACAAACCTAGATGCCGAGGAGATTTGTTTTTATAGATAATCTGCAGCAGTGAAATTTTTCATAATGTCACTGCAAAATAAATTAAAATGTTCATCTTCATATGGCTGGTTCCATTGCATTAAAATAAATGTTGCAAGCTCATTTAATTAGTATAGTTAGGAATGTCTCTTCCCTGCTTCACTGACTCTCCAAATCACAAGTTAATTTGTCAAAATCAGACCATTGTTTTTCCTTCATTCTTCATTACTCGAGACAGCCCCATTTAAATAAATGTTTATGCTACAGAGAGCAGAGCGGTGAACAACCCCAAATATTTTCACAAGCCAGTGCTGGAAAAGTTGAAAACATAAGAAGTGGAGCTGCATTTGCCCCCTCCTTTTGTGGTTATTGGAAATTGGACTAGCTGAGAAGGTACAAAATTGAACAGTCTGCCATTGCCCACGCCGCTGCGCCCGCCGCTGCTCTTGTAGGTGGGCTGCGTCCTCTTGATGCCGTTTTCTTTGGTGTTCTCAAAGACAAATGATGACAAAAGGTACCCTCATCAAATCATTCTCTTCAAGAACCCTTGGTTAATCAATTAGTCAGTATTAAGGGGAGGTCGGACTTGTGCGTGTGTCGGGGGGGTGGGGGTGAGGGGGTGATTCTGGTTTTCACAACCGTTCTCCCACCCTTATGGGCTGCGAGCAGCCAGGGGTTTCTGCTGAAAGTTAGGAGGTAACTAAACTCCGCTTCTTCTTTTCTCCCTTACTTCCTGACCCTCCCAAACCTTCAAGGAAAATCAGAAGCACCCATGGCCATGACAAAGCACGAGTTCCTGGCAATGGAAGGGTGTTGGGGTCAAGGACAAAGACCAGAGGAAGGGGGTCCACATAACTGGCTGAGGTGTTCTGTCTGTGGACATTTTCTGAAGGACATCCATCAGTAATGGATGAAAGAGCTTAGCAGACCATTAACAGCCCCCCATACTAATGAGATGGTGCACTCTTGCGTGGTGGAGACTCCTCCACCGGAAAATGCCGCCCTGCGCTCAGCTCTGGATTCAACCCCAACCCACGGGAGCTCAGCTTTCCTCCCTGAAGCTTTGTCTTTCACTGCAGTGGAGTAATCTGACCTTCCGCTTCCGTACAAAAGCTAAAAGACAGGTAGCCTTTTTCTTCCTACTAGAGTTTTCTTGACCTGTTACCCATTTTCCTCTGCCTCTTTTGCTCTGCAAGCCTCTCCGCCTTTGAATGAGTAGATGTGGGTCTTTGGGTTTCTTGCTATGTGGTGAGTTTAAAAAGCGTTCTAAGTTACCCTTGGTCTGACTCCAATGAGGTCTGGTCTGTAGAATCGAAATTTCTTTTTTTCCTTTTCTCCTATTTTCCTTTCTTTCTTTTTCTTCTTTTCTTTTCTTTTCTTTTCTTTTCTTTTCTTTTCTTTTCTTTTCTTTCTTTCTTTCTTTCTTTCTTTCTTTCTTTCTTTCCACAAATCCTTGGGATGCACTCTGCTTCATTAATGCATTATTTCCTGAATGAGAGGATTTAATTACTATGTATTGAACAAACGTTCAATGCTTACTCAACTTCCAAAAATCAGAACTCTCATGAGTCGGCCTGGACTCAGGCAGGTGGGAAGTAGAAGCCTCCTGGCCCACCACACTGAGAGTTGGGAGTTCTCCGAAAGCAGCAGCAGAGCATGGCACTGAACATTGTTTCACTCAATCATTCGCTAAGCATCTGAACTAGGCACTCAGTGTAGAGAAATGATCTTTTCTCATATAAAAGAAGTGAGCCTTCTGAATAGACCAGGGCCAATACATCCTGTAGCCTACTGTCTGACTCCTAAACCATGCCATCTAATCCACAGTGGTACAATGAACTAACAGTTGTGTCTCTGATTGGCCCTGGAGCAGCCTTTGTAAAACTGGAGAGCAAGCCGTGTACATAAAACACAGCGATCTCAACTAGGGGCAGGCCAAGCACTTGGCCTTGGTGCAGTCTAAAGGAAGCAAGATTGTCACTTGGTGACCCTTCTCCTTGGCTCAGCTCCTTCTGTAGCAAGTTTCTTGCTGAGTACGAGAAGGACTGATACACACCTTGGGTGTTGGAAAGACTAGAAGCAGAGGAATCCTGACATGGAAGGCATAAACTGGAGAGCGGAATAACAGCTTTCTTAGTAAAAAAATTTAAAATGCCACCTCACAATGTCAACCTGGTTCTCTGTCCCCAGATCAAAAGCAGGGCTGGAAGCACGAGCCAGATACACCAGCTGAGGTCAACGGAGCAGGCTGACTTGAAACAAACCTCACTAAGCTCTTTGGGGCTTCTGCTACCAGGATCGAGAGACCTCAGCTCCCATCCCAGACTCCACAAACTACCATCCACCACGAAATGTGATGCTCAAAACCAAATCAAATATCACAAATGCTTCTCATTGTGGCAGAATAAAAAAGGAACACTAACTTCTTTTGTTCTGATGAGTCTACGATTAAAGCATTCTGTTGGCAGCCACACCGTGTTGCCCTTACAGCCAACTGCAGTCCCTGGACTTTTACCCCTGAATGAATGCGAGTCGGGCTCTCTCGTCCTGCAGGTGTGTCATTAGTGATTTATCCTGATAACAGAACCTTACGTTTATCACCAGGAAATTCACTGAGTTTGGGGCTATCACTTCAGACTGTCAAGCTCTTTTTATATCATAATTCTGTCATCTGGTGGATTAGTTTTACTTCCCAGTTCAGTGTCAGGCTGTTATTCGGCTAGTCACACGCTTCTCCCTCTGGTCCTCAAGAATAACATGATAGACTCTGTCAAAAGGTTTGCTGCATTCAGGATATTCCTTCCCCTGAGCTCCCCCCGGTCCTCATGATACCCTAGTTCACAGCCACACCATTGCAAATTGCAGTATCTCCCCAGCATTTAAGACCTTTCAAATACTGAGAAATCCACTAGGAAGAAATGCAATACTTGTCATTGAACATTTTCAATATTAATTAACACAATAGCTGACTGATGAGAAATGGAACTAGGAAAGGATATTTTAAGACTGAACGTTTGTGTCCTCCTAACCCCCAACATGATGGTATTAGGAAGTGGGGCCTTTGGGAGGTGTTATATCAGGAGTGTGGAGTGCTCATGAATGGGATGAGTGCCCTTATAAAAGAGCACTCAGAAAGCTCCCTTGACACTCCACCATGTAAGGACACAGCAAGAAGACCACTGTCTATGAACTAGGAAACGGACCCCCGCTAGGCACCGAATCTATCGGGACCTTGATCTTGGGTTTCCCAGCCTCCAGAACCATGAGGAAAAAATGTTTGCTGTTTATAAGCCATCCAGTCTGTAGTATTTTGGTTAAAGCAGCCCAAATAGATTAAGACAAGGTCCTTAAGAGAAATAGAAAGAGATGAAGGAAGAAAAATCCAAGGTAGAAGGAGGTAGATAAACTTTACCTACTTCACACTTTCTATGCTTGAATATTAAGCAAAATAATGAATAATCACTAAAACATAAGAAAGCATTACAGAATTTTTTTTAAATCAGTGTTCTCAAAAGGAAATAAGGGTTACATTTCTACCCTTTACATTAGTTCAGTCTTTGCTGCTTAGGATATAAAGATTGTACGGCATACATATCCTTATCATAAGACTGCAAATCATGCTTCTTATTCTTATTTTGAAATGTCATGAGTGTAAAAGGGATATCTATTTATGTAAAGTGCAAAAGTCACCCATGGTGCTAGAAGTCAGGATGCTGGCTGTCATTGGAGAGAAGGGTGGGACATGGACTGGAAGAGCTCAAGGGGGTTCTGGGGGGCTGGTCTGTTGTGGTTTTTGATCTGAGTGGTGGTCACACAGGTGTGCTTATTTTGTGAGCATTCCTCAAGCAATACAGTGCAAATTCTATGTTTTTCTCTATATAAAGGGGGGCCAATTTATGATGGTCAGAATGCCTTCTATAGATGTATCTTCTTGGTTTTTTAGTGAGTTCAAAGAGCAGAAGAGAATATGATTTAACTCATTCATCAAGCTTTTGGTTGCTGAGTGAACTCTAGGTACATTGTGTTGGGGCTCTGAAGATAAAGCTGAGGCAGACGGGGCTTCGGCCCACAAGAAGGTCACAGCCCAGTGAAGAGCAAACCCATATTGGGCATGGCTCTGCCCCACGGGGAAATGCCCTGGGCTCCGAAGAGGGGTCAGGTGGTTGATCTGCATGAAAAGCCCTTGCAGCAGCATTCCGCATATTCAAGAATCACATGTAGTCTTTAAGTGGACATTTATGTTTAGGGAACGACATTTTTAAGGTGTTTGAGAACTTTATACAAAGTCAGTAAGGGGTACATGATTGTTATTATTGAAGATGTTAAAATAACATATAACATTTTTTTCAAAGATCTAACTTTTAAAAATAGTCCAAACAGGAGAAATGCCTGGGGAATGAATTACATGGCAACTTTTGAACATATAGATGAAAATTTTTCAATGAAAAATCTATCAGATAAATAAAATATCTGCGTAATGGGATATTATTCCGCCACAAAAAGGGATGAAGTACTTATACACGATACAAAATGGATGAAGCTTGGAAACGTTATGCTAAATAAGAGAAGCTAAATACAAAAGGCCACATATTGTATGATTCCAATTATAGTAAGTGTCCAGAATAGGCATCTCCATGGAGACAGGGGGTGGATTAGTGGTTGCCAGGGGCCGGGGGAAGGAAGAAGCAGTGACTGTTTAACAGGCACAGGAAGGGTCCTTTGGGGGTGAGGAAAAGGTTCGGGAATTAGAGAGCAGTGATGGTTGCACAACCTGGTGAATATACCAAAACCACTGACTTGTCCATTTCTAACTGGTGAATTTTATGGCATGTAAACTACATCTCAATAAAAGAAATACGTAAGGCAATTTTCAACATATACATAAAAAATTTTAAATCATAAAAATTTTGAAACTGAGAAATTCACAATGCAATTTTGCAACACATCTAATAAATGACTCCAAACGCATACACCCAAAGATGGAGAGTTCTGAGGATCAGAATGGGGGCAGCGCGCTGCGCTTTAGTGATCACGTGATCTGAGGCGCCCCTTGCACACGTGGCGGGGGTCAGGCCCTGCCTCCAGTCCCCAGCTCTGCTGCTCACTCCAGCACAGAATTCATTCCGGACCGACTGCCCCAACAGTGAATGGTTCGTGAACCCCTGCTTCCCTTGACTTGACTGGCAACAAAAATGCCTTGGGTTTACCTCTCTGATAAGCAGCCCTTTCTCTGATCCCCGCAGGTGGAAATTAGGGAACAATTTGTGCAAATCGGCGTTTGTAGGTAAGATGGGTTTTTCATGAGGGAGAAGGAAAGGCTTCCAAGGCAGCCCAGCAAAGGGCTCCGTGTGGAAACCCAGATAGGCCCCCAGTAATAAATACATTTATTGCTTGGACAGTAAAAAGTACTGGAGAGTTTAAAATAAATTCAGAGTTATTTAAACTTAATTTATGACCAGGAAAATAAACCCTCTCTTCCACCATTAATGTTTTTTATCTGGGCCATCAAATGTCACACACGACTGATTTTGGATGTAAGGTCACTGGAAACAGCATATCACAGGTGTCAGCACCACAAATCAAGTGAAATCCCCTTAAAAATAAAAACGTCAGGAGGAAAATAATAGGCAATAGTTATTTCATGCTATGAACGACTTGTAATATATCAAAAGGTTCACCTTTCCCTACCTTTATGATGTATCGCTTTGAACACTGAATAGACTTCCGCGTAACAGAGAAAGTAAAGAAAATGGGCATCAGATGCCGATGATGATGAGGATGATGGCACACAGTAAAACTGTTTGGGGGCGCCCAAACATTAGGGGGCAGCGAGCTGAGGACATCGGGACAAACGACGGCCCTGCATATGGGGGATCTGCTGTCTGGCACGTCAGTCACGTGAAGGGGGCATCTTAAAGGTCCCCTCAAGTGGTGTCTTTGAAATCAGGATACAGATTATATTGGATTTTGGGAAGGAAAAACAGTGACTGTCTTAGAGCTTGCCAAGTTAACATAGTTTCACACAGAAGTCCTAATCCTGAAGCAATCCTCCGGTCTTTATCCGAGGAGAAAAAATAAAAAATAAAAACAGAAGCAAGCGCCACTCAACAGGAGGAGAGGAAAGATAAAGGCGACCTGGAGCAGACAGGTGTTTGTGATCCTGAGGCGAAACAAGTGACAGGCAGTGGCGTCTGCCACCATGCGTTGCTGTGAATGCATTAACGCCTGCAGAGGAGATTCACCCAGGCTCATACTTTGTGCAAAGGCATCTGACTAAAAGTGTATCAGAGCCTCAGGTGAAAATGACTTTGTTTCATCCTTGTGACACATCTTACAGCAATTTCTAGGACGTTAAAGGTAAAATCTTGCTTCCTGATTCAAGAACTCATAATCCGGTGGATGAAATGGCTCCAGGGAAGGATAAACGAGTGTGGAGCCATTCACATATAAGCACAAATTTGGCCCAAGATGCTAGTGAGCAGTTAGAGAAAAGCCATAATACTTTGGTTTAAGCCTCCCAAGTCCTTTTATCATTGGGAGTGGGAGGAGGGGGAGAGGAGGTCATGTTTGCCTGTCAGCAGGTGACCGGGGTGGGACACAGGGCCAGGACATCGCTCTGAGTTTTCCAGCAGGGTCATAGCATTGCAGCCCTGCATCATAGAAAGGCGAACTGCGGTAGACTCCACAGTGCAATATCCTTCTTCGCAGTGGTGGCTATAGAATTTTAGTGATAAAACTAAACTCAAAAGACTGGATACTCATCTCTCTTTATGAAATGTGTAAGGAAACTAGGGCCCAAGCCGAGAGAGAAGTACTCGGGGACAGAGCCAGGGTGGGAATCTCCACTGTGGCCCCCTGGCTTCTGCCAGGCCACTTATGTGAATGTCATGAACAAGCCCCATGTGTTCCAATGGGAGGCAATCTCCCTGAAATAATCTCCAATCTGCCCTTGACCTAATATGTATGTGATCCTAGAAAGTCACTGAATTTTCTGCACCTCAGTTTCCCCACAAAGCTATTTGATATCTATGCCAATCAACTCATCATAACGAGTTGAGGCTAATCTTTTTTATTTATTTTAATTGTTGTTCTTGTACAGTTTTCTGTCTTTTACTCCCATCCCAGCCCACCGCCCCAGCCCTCCCCACCTCCCTCCCATTTCCGCCCCCCTAGTTTTTGTCCATGTGTCCTTTATACTTGTTGCTCTAAACCCTTCCCCTTTTCCCCTGAAATTTCCTCCCCTCTCCCCTCTGGTGACTGTCAGCCTGTTCTCAATTTCAGTGTCTTTGGTTATATTATGCTTGTTTGTTTGTTTTGTTGATTAGGTTCCTGTTAAAGGTGAGATCATATGGTATTTGTCTTTCGCTGCCTGGCTTGTTTCATTTAGCATAATGCTCTCCAGTTCCATCCATGCTGTTGCAAAGGGTAGGAGCTCCTTCTTTCTTTCTGCTGCATAGATCCATTCATTTACTGATGGGCACCTAGGTTGCTTCCAACACTTGGCTATTGTAAATTGTGTTGCTATGAACATTGGGGTGCATAGGTTCTTTTGGATTGGTGTTTCAGGGTTCTTAGGATATAATCCGACCAGTGGAATTGAGGCTAATCTTTTTCTAAATCCTCATTTCCTTGCCCACAAAATGGGGATAATAATAATAAAACTTACCTGGTGTGGTGCTGTGCGGATGAAGTGGAAAACTCTGAGGATGACCAAGTGTTTGTTTAAACAACAGAGAACAAGAGGTCCTTGAAGTAGAAAGCTTCTGGCCTCAGGGGTCCTGCCCTGTCCCCCCACTGCCCCCACCACCCCGCCCCTGCCCAGAGGCAGTCTTTCAGCCTGGTGTGTCAGCCCTCACCTGCGGACCCACCCAGACTGAGTTTACTGCGAGTGTGGGACTGACGAGTGTGATTTGGGGAATTCAAACCCTGTAACAGCCCAGGGCTTCCCTATTCCTCCAGGCTGTTTTTCTTTGAACAATCTACTCAAATGATGGACTCTTCCTCTGAGCAGGATGGGGTTTGAATCACAGTCACACCATGAGAAACAGGAACCTCGGTGCCAGCCAGCACCCTATTTATTTGTAAATTTGGCTTATTAAAGACAAATGATGCAGAGGAAGCTCTATGAGCATCAAATGAATTATTTATTCATTCCATTACACTGTTTTATTGGAGAACTCAAACCTGCTTAACTGTTAAGTCTTCAGCCTAGTATACTGAGCACTTTCTAACCACTTTCCAAATTTTACTTCAGGGTACCGCCTTGAAAACTGGACATTAGGACTGCATGGCAGAGAGATGTACATACGGACGAAAAAAATCAAAACCAAGCTTAGGTTTGAGAAAACCATCAGTTTCTACAAAATGTTTATTGGAGAATCTAATTTTGAACCAATTAGACCTTTGAAAAATCTAGAGTGAAAGATATTTGAAATCAAATGCAATAACAACATTTTTTTGATCCTCACCCGAGAATATATTTATTGATTTGAGAGAGAGAGAGAGAAACATCAATGTGAAAGAGAGACATCGATCAATTGCCTCCCAAATGCACCCCTACCAGGGATGGAATCTGCAACCTAGGTATGTGTCCTGACCAGGAATTAAACTTGTAGCGTTTGGGTGTATGGGATGATGCTCCAACCAACTGAGCCACCCAGTCAAGGCATGATGCAGCACTTTTATCCATTTTTCCTAACTTTAAAGACAGATTTCCTTTAGGCATGCAATTTCGCTCAAAAGCAATTGCTAACCCTGCTTCATTCTATTATTTGTAAATTCAATATAATTAGAGACATATTCAGTTCATTACCAGCTTGAAGTTTTGCCCAGCATTTTTTCAGGCTATTGTCTTTGCACAACACTTTATTAAAAACTCGTTTTAGTATCACATTCTTTAAAGAAAAGTAATAACTCCCTACTACATTTTATAGAAATCACTCAAAAAATACAGGCCTCAATGCCAGAAACTAATAAACTCGAATCACAGAACTTACCTCAGAAGGTCTGCCATAAACCGCTGCAGAGCAGCCTGGGCATGTTGGACCTGCAAATTGAAATTCCTGGGCGCTAACACATAGTTTCACTGCAGAAACTGTCACCGGGTCTTGCAGTTCAAAAACGATGTTCCTACTCCATGGACTGTAATGTAATTCAGTCCCTAAGTATCCTTTTCTCTCCAAAGAACTCCAAACCCTCTCCCATCGTGTTACCAGAAGTGTCAGCCTTGTGGGCTGGCATTCATTAGTCCTGATTCATGGAGTGAGATGACTGGACGGGCAATGGTTCTCAGGCCAGGCCCTTGGGATGCGGAGTTTTGACCTTGCTGCTTCAAGAAGGTGCTTTAGTTCCGGGGTGAGGGAATTTCAGGGGAGAACGCCCAGGTGGCGGGATGAGACCACGCTGACACCTGAAACCCAGAGGTGAGTCATCAGGTTTCAAGGCCCATGTGTTAAATGGCTAACAAGGTTGAAAGCTTGAGCAAACGAGCCTCTGAGTACCCAGGACCCGTAGGGCTGTGATGTTTAAGGCGAACTCTTCAGGCAGCACCAAACCAAAGCAAGCAGACCCCTGTGGATCCAGGGGCCAGGTGAGGGAGGCTGGCCTCATGGAGAAGTGGTCCCGATGGAAAATAGAGAGCTGCTCCAGGCCACCCTGTTACCTGGCGAGCTGCGTACCTGCTGGTTGGAAAAGCACAGTTGACGTCACCTTCTAGACAGGGCCATTCCTGGGAACTCATTTCTTAAATTTGCTGTTATTTCAAATTCTGGAAGGGAGTGCTTCAAATAGCTTAGTTCGAAAACCTACCCATTACGAATCAAAACATGAAAATTTGCCTCCTGGAACCTGGGAGCTGGTTCTCTGATGGTTGTCACACTCTGTCTGGCCTACAGCATGTGGATTAGGGGGGTCTCAGTCCATCGGCTTACTAGGTTCAAAGCCTTTAAACATTGAATTATAAGAATGGTGACTCCCCAGTAGAGAAACTGAGGCTAAGTTGTGTGGCTAGACACTTTCCAATTAAAATAGCTGGCCATTATCTTAATTTCAAATTCAATACAGAAATTTGAGCCACACAGACTAGTTTCCTATTCTAAGATCCAAGGCTTTTACTTGGCTAGGAAGGGAAGGGTCCATCACAAAGAAATACACATTTTCCCATTCTTCTTCTGAATTTTATCAGTGAAAGGCCTAGTATCAGTACCCAGTGAAATATTCTGATCTGGACAGTGCATTTTATTTTTTATAATAAAATTCTCATTCAACTTCTATTCAACTTTAGAGACCTCTGACCTCACGAACATGCAAAAAAATCAAAAGTAGAAGGTAGTTGATAATTAGTCTATAGGAACAGAACCATTAGTTATAAATAAGAACAGCTGACAACTTGAGTGTATTTCCACTTCTGCAAACCAATTTGGCTTAATTTGCAACACCAGAAGAAGAAACAGCCAAACTGTTATATAAAACAATGGTGGGGCAGTTCAACTTATTTTTAAAAAACTGATTTGGTTCACAGTAGCACCAAAAAAGGAAGTACTTAGGTATAAATCTAACAAAATATGTATAAGATCTGTATGAAGAAAACTACAAGAAGTAAAAGAAAGTCTAAATAAATGGAGAGGTTTTCTGTGTTCATAGTAGGAAAACTCAATGTGGCTGAGTTTATGTTCTTCCCAACTTGATGTATAGACCAAACTCAATTCCAATCTAAATCTCAACAAGTCACTTCGTGGATATTGACAAACTGATTCGAAAGTTTAGATGGAGAGGCAAAAGACTCAGGATAGCCAAACCCAATATTGAAGACGAACAGAGCTGGAAGACTGACACTTCCTGACTTCAAGATTTACTACAAAGCTATAGTAATCAAGACAGTGATATTGGCAGAAAAAAAGTGGATCATTGTAACAGAGTACAGTCATATGACCCAGAAATACAGCCAACAATATACTACACAAACTCATCTTTGGCAAAGAAGCAAAGGCAATTACATAGAGAAAAAATAATCTTTCCAACCAGCAATTGGAACAACTGAACATCTATATGCAAAAAAAAAAAAAATGAATCTAAGAACTGACCTTATACCCTTCATGAAAATTAACTCTAAATGGACCATAAGCCTAACTATAAAATGCAAAACAATAAAACTTCTAGAAGATAACATAGGAGGAAAATGTAGGTAATGTTGTGTTTGCCAATCCATTTTTAGATAAAAAACCAAAAGCATGGTCTATGAAAGAAAACCTTGATAAGTTAAACTTCATTAAAGTTACAAATGTCTGGTCGGTAAAAGACTGTAAAGAGAATGAAAAGACAGCTGCAAAATGGGAGTAAATCTTTGCAAAACATATGCCTGATAAAGACTTGTGTTCAAAATACACAACGAACTCTTAAAGTTCAACAGTAAGAAACTTATTATTCCAGTGGATCTCAGATCGATACTGGGCATCCTTGCCACCATTCTGTGCCGGGCATCCTCCTCTGTCATATAAATTCAAGGCTCTTTTGAGAATCCATTTTCATCTTGTACCCATAGTGCTGTGTGGGGAAAGCAGGTAGCGCAAGAGCCAGTGGACATCATTCTCTGGCCCGCAGACGCCAGGCGGCAACGTCGCAGTGGCCACCTGATGGAGAAATGGGTCTCCACTGAACCACAATTTAAAATAAAATAAAAAGCAAAAAATAAGAGTAGATTTAAAAGGAGTTAACTTTTAAAAAAAGTCTTTACAGTTTCAAGTCTTTGTGAATCCTCCAGAGAAACGGGACAACCTAGAGGATTCCACGTCAGGGGTAGCTGGAGCGCTGCATGGGGTTGGCCGCTGTGTTGAAGGCGCCCTGCAGCCCGGAGGGCCCTGGAGCAGGAGGTGGGCGGGGCTGGCGGGGAAGATGCCCAGGCGGGGCCGCTGGCTGAGTGGGGGCGATGCGGAGGAAACGGATGCTCAGAGAGGGTGAGAGGGCAAGAGGGCAGGGGCTTTCCTTGTGACAAATATTGAGAGTACCCAGGCAAAGCAAAAAGAACGGTGGTCACAGTAAAGCCAGGCCCCATGGGGGAGAAGGATGACAAGGTCAAGCACAAGTGGCAGCGCTGGGGCCTTGTCCCGAGGTGTCACCAGAATCGCACACCTGGCCGTGTGTGCGCGCCTGTCTCCAGTTTCCGCTGTGTCCACCCAGCCCCTGGCCCTGACTCTGACATTCTTCTCTCCCGCTTAGCCCTTGTCCCTTCCCACAGCTTCTCTTCCTCCCAGCTCACCCGGCCGCACCCCTTCTTGGCCTCGCCCCTGCCTTCGGCTCCAGGTGCAGCTGACTGGTCTCAGCTGCGGCTGTCCACGTTTCTTCACCTCCAGCTCCACACCTGATTCTCCGGAGGCAACTTTACCAGTAAATGAGAAAGCACACAATGAAAGTGTCATGAGATACTATTTTTTATTATTAGTTAATTGACCAAAATTAAAAAGAATGGTGATAGCTAGTGCAAAAGAGAATGTGAGGAAACAGGAATTCTCATATTCATGGGTAAGAGTGTTAACTTAGTATAACCAATTTGGAGATTAATTTGAAGACATTTATTAAAATTTTTAAATGCATGCTCTGACCCAGCAATCCCACTTTTTAGTAACGGTCTTACAAATGTGGAAATCTATGTATCTGAGAATATTCATTGCAACACCCTAAATGGTACACCAATGGGGAATTACAGCATACTTGTACACTATAGGACATCCATTCAAGGAACACTGATTAATCCCTGATACATCTGCATTTCTTGGCCTGGAGAGAGTCTGTGCTGCTCACCAATATGTAGAGGGTAAGTCTATACATATTATAATATACAAGAGGGTGGGTACCTATACATGTGTATATACAGACTCCTGTTTAACAATCGAAAAAAATCAGGAAAAACATGCATGTAATTCTAATACTGATTATCTCAAAGAGATGAGAGAAAGCTCTTGGTACGCTCTGTTGACAAGCAGATCTTTGTAGATGTTAAATTCTCTGGCTCCCAGTTCTCCTCTGAAACTTGGGGAGACCCTCCAGGCGACAGCTTTCATTCTGATCAGATGGAGAGAAAAAGAGGCTGAGAAGAACCGCCCAAGAAACCAAAACCCCTGACGCCTTCCTTGGTGGGCCTGCATCAGTGTCTCCAGAAAAGCCCCCTGGGAAGTAGAGCGTGCCCGTGATGGCCACCACCACTGAGGTCGCCCGTAGGTTGGCTCCTGCACTTTCCTTTTCTCTTCTGCACGTGAGGTACCACTGAGGTTGACCTCCCAGGTAGACGGCTGACTTCGTGGTACATCTTCGAGCTTTCCTTTGCCAATGACCAGCTCTGCTCTTAGGAACCCAAGGTGTATCCACAGTGTGGAAGGTTTAAACACTTAGGCCTGGGGATCTCTGATTCATGCAGGAGTTGAGTAGCGTTCAAAGGAATTCCCACCAAGTACTCTATTTGGACACAAGGTCAGAGGTGGGGAAGAGGGAAAGCTGAGGGTCCCATTAAAGTCCTGGCTGGTGCAAAGCCAAATAGAGCAGGTACATGAATTTTTAGCCAAAGGATTGAAGGATATGGATGGAAAGCAGAAACTCGTGAGTTTCTTTCCATTATCCTTCACAAAGTTGCTCCAGGCCACGGTGCTCCTCCTTCACGGCTAACAAAAGGGGACTGTGCTTGAATTCCTTCCAGCATTTTCTTTTTCCCACCTCCGTGTGAACATTCTGCTCTCAGCTACACAGGTGCAAGGCACAGCACCCTGACATCTCATAAAACCAGCTCCAGCCAAGGCAAACCCGCCCAGACACAGTGGCTGAATTTACGAGGCACACATCGGCGTGTCCGTGCAGGGGACAGGGCTGCCGAGGGGGTTCAGGTTCAAGGGCTTCTTGCTTCTATGTTACTAGGTCAGATTAAGCTCTGGCTAGGTGTCCTCCCAACACACTCCCAGCTAATGAACTTGGGTTGTGTGGGAAAACGACCCCAAGACCTTGAGTCGACTTGCATCGTAGATAGCAATCTCATCAAGGGCCTGACTCTGCCAAGATAGCAAGACTGTGTTAGCAAGGACTCACATTCAGTCTCGCTTTCCTGGTGGTGCCTGTCTAGGTGAGGCACCAAATGCGGCGGGCCACGTGCTTGCTTCGCCTGAAGCTGAGTTTAGAACCTCATCACTACAAAGGCCAGCACTCTAAGAAAATAACCTCTTTCTGTGTCTAGCATGAAGTAGACTTGAGTGTCACGGAGAACCCAGGTCAAATGCTAAGTGCCCCTTTTGCCAGCGACATGGCGTAGCCAAGTCACTTGACTTGTCTCTCTTGTCTGTAGCATGAGGCTGGTATTTTCCCACTCTTTGCCCTGGTGCGAGGATCACATGACACGGTGTACATCTAGTACACCTTATTTTGCAGTAAGCCCTCAAATAGTTGTAGCTACAAATAGCATTAGGTACGAAAAGCAAAGCAGGTATATTGATCGGGCTTTTCCCAAACAGTTCCTACAGGAATCTCAAGAAGCCCAGGTCAGAATAAGCTAAAGATCTGTCCAGGCCCTCGCTGGCCCTCGGGAAGGACACCCTTTGTGATTCCATCTCCTTTGGCAGCATCCTCCCTTCATGAACTCATCCCCTCCATTTCAGGCCCTGCTGCTCCTAGGAAGGCTTTTGGCTGCGTCAGCTGAGCCAGTGACTTCCGGGGCTGACTTGGGCCATAGCGCCTCACCAGATGGGGGTCTGTCGCCTGGCTTGTTCTCCATTTTGGGCCATTGCTGGATGCAAAGCACCATGGTTCCCTGGCACAGAAGGCCATCTGTGCACATGACACAGATAGCCACTGTGCATCCCCAGCATCCTTCTGGGGATGGCAGGCAGCCAAGTCCTAGAAACTTTCCCCAGGAAAGTCTGGACATGTTAATAACTTGGAGGGAGAAAAATCTAAGAAGAGGGTGCAAGCAATGATTGATTTATTACATCAAGGAACCATTGTAAAAATTAATTAGAGGGTAAAAGAGAATGAAAAGAAAGAAATGTTGCAGCTCCCCCTGGCCCAGTCGCTTTCTCTCAGATCCAAGGAGCTGTGGGAACATAATTCAACACAACACGTTAAGGTGTCACTTGGGTTCATAGGTGCTGTACAACTCAGCAGCCCTGTGCACTGCATGGTGTGAGGTCACCCACAGCAAACGCCTGTCTTGGTGTCAGAACCCGGGCAGAATCGACACCACACCCAAGGATTAGGGGTTCCCCGCTCCCTCCTGGAGATGCGCTCCTTTTCTCACTTCATACATAGAATCACACAGCAGATAGAACACCTTGGAAGTGCTGCTTTGAAAAGTGGCCTTTCTCCGGCTTTCCTTCTCTGTCTTCCAAGTGAACTGAACTCCCGAAGTCAAAGTACAGCTCCCACTAACCTGCTGCCCAAGGAGAGGGCTTCTGTTGTTTACGTAGCCTGACTGGTTGCCCACATTGACTACACTCTCTGGAAACGTCTGAACTCTGAACTGCACAGGGCAGGGGTGGATGGCTTCAAGGAGAACAGTTTCGTGCTCTTGTATTCCTGGGATTAGATATGACAAAACATGCACTTGGATGCCTGCTATTTGCAAAGCACCTGTGCTGAGCTCAGTGGGGCGCAATAGGAAACATTCTCTGGGAACTCCCCAGGTGGAGGAGAGACAGACACGCTGGGCCAAGGCCCCCGAAGGTTCAAACACAAGGTTGTATGGTATAGAGGAGGAAGACATGGTCTTTCAGGTTGCCTGACTGTCTGTACTTGTAGAACAGTCTTGCTGACCACAGAAATCCAGCATCTTCCACGGCACAGCCCCGCTGGGCCATCAACATTACTCACAACATCAGCTGCATGAATGCTGCCTGGAAAAGAAAGTAACTGGGTATGGAAGGTAAGAACATTCCAGAAAAGAGAAATTGCTTCAGCCAGAACCCTCAAGATCTGTCAGGGAATAGGAGATTCTGAGTATACTGCAGCTGGGGTGGGGGAGGGGAGCTGTAATTAGCCGAGAAGCAGAAAACAACCCTGGTTAAGCCACCGATTTTTGGAACCGCCTAAGTGGCAGTTGTCGGGGTGAATTTGTGGACGAAAGGAGCTGTTCTGTGCATATGTTTCACAGCAGATTCAATGAGTCCAGGCTTTGGGGCCAAATGGACCTGATTTCAAATCCAGACTTGGCAACTTTCTACCCCATGGCCTTGGGCAAGACAACTTTTCCTTGCTCAGCATCAATTTTCTCATCCGCAGCTCAGAGAAGAGAAGGCCGGTCTCATTTGTCTGTTGTGAGGACGACATGAAAAAAATATGACTGTGCCTGGCTGATGATGGACGGTGTTTGGTAAATATGAGCTCTCCTTCCCCTCCTTTCTGTTTGAAATCTGTTTTCATGCTGCATGCAATTAAAAGTTTACGATGTTCTAAAACTGTTTTTCCAATTTAGGAGCAATAAATTGTAAGTTGCTGCTATTTTCCTGAAATGACATTCTTTAGATTGGAGTCTGTTGCATTTCTTTTCAATTGCGTTAAGTTCTATTCACTACACTTCTAATAAGACACCAGTGCACCTGCGAGGAACGCTCGGTGGCTGATTCCAACTGTGAAGCTACCTCTAGGATTAATCACACCCCAGACCACCAACTATTTCACTTGTCCCCATGGGCTCAGAGGGGGACATTTGTTAGTAAATGTGTTGACACCTCTGAGTTTAACGCCACTGTGCTCACTGATTCCATTATCCTGGCCTTGCCGAGCCTTCCACAGACACTGTCACTGGGCGCGTTTGGGGGAAACTGTGACAGTGTAACTGTGGGAAATTGTAACCTGCCCCGCCATTCTTTCGACATTGTTTCTGTAAGTGCAGACTCTAATAACAGCTTGTAGGTGAGCAGCATGTCTGTATAAGAATCCCAGGAACCAGTTTCAAAAGATACAGACCCCGACCTTCAGGCATCCCAGCTCCGGGAGATTTGCTGACTTTCAACTGTGGAGCCAGGATGACATGAAGCTGAGATGACGTGAAGCCAGGATGACTAAACCAGGCTGACGCACACCGGACCATCATTGCCTTAATGGAATGGTCTGCGCTCGGCTGCATGTAGAGAACTTTGCAGCCCCCTCTCTTGATCTCTTTGTTCTGTTCCCATCTCCCTCCTTATAAATACATTTGCCTTGACTGCGAGGTGGAGATGGGTTTTGAGACATGAGCCCCCATCTTCCAGGTGGCCGGCATCTGCAAATAAACCACTTTCCTTTACATTAGCACCTGACTCTTGAGTACTGGTTTTCATGGTAGCAGGCAGCCGGACCTGCATTCAGTTACAATGGTGTGTACTGACATGCTTTGTACAGTGCCCTGGCCTGCCAGCCCACCTCCCACATGGGAGGTGCCCTCTCTCCAAGCACCTCTATGACCACCAGCCACCGGCCTCACCAAGGCCAATGGCATCATCCCATTTACCTCAGGTCCTGTCCTCGGGTGAGGAGGAAGAAAGCTGGCTCCTGGAGTTTCACTCCATGGAAAGGCCTGTTTTCTTTAGACTGGCCAAGCGGAGCTAGTCCTGGGCTGGAGCCCACAAGGTGAGGAAGAGCCCTGTCCAGGCCCAGCCCTTCTGCACTCGCGCCCTGCTCACTGTCCCAGCCAGGCCAGATGCCCCTCACCTCTGAGAGCTAGCTGTCTGGACCACAAGTTTTCCGGGCTGCGTCTTTGTGATCTGGCGAAGCTTTCTGTTTGGTGTGAAAGCCAGTTACTGCAGGGAAGATAAATAATCCCTGAGCATCTGCTTAATCTAGATTCTTTTTCCAAATACACACTCAAATTCAAACTGAGCAAGCCTGCTTTTCACAGCTGACCCCTCCGCACAGCTTTCCTCAAATCCTTCACCTGAGAGCCTGCGGTGCCCTCGGAAACCCCCAGCCTCCGGCCTTTGAAGGTCAGAGTGTGGCACTCGGCCTGCCGTGGCCATTTAATCTGCGGGCACAAGAGAGGAGTAAACACAAACAGGCTTGAAGCAGTCCAACTGCTCAGCACACTAAGCCGGAGGAGAGAGAGAGAGAACGAGGAGCAGAGCTGAGCTAACGAGAAAAAAGCCCTGGGCACAAGGACGCAGCAGATTCCAAGCCACAACACCCTGGCATGTGTCTGGGTGGGTGGCGGAGTGGGAGCCAGCGCCCTGTTGTCTCATGGGTTGTCCAGCTGATAGACTGGGGGACATCTTGAAGGCAAGGACCACACCTTATTTATCTGGGCACCCACAGCAACTCCCTAGAGCCTGAGGCATCGTGGGTGTTCAGTGCTCATTTGGGAGTTGAATGGATGATCCGGGTGCAGGGCATGCCAAACAGGCCTTCGGAAGGCTCCTTAGATGCTGAGGGGGGAGCGTTTCCAGGATCCCAGCCTTTCACCTCTGATCCCCATTATTATTATTGTTGTTGATGTTGTTATTGTTATTTTAAGATTTTATTTTTATTTATTTTTAGAGAGAGGGGAGGGAAGGAAGGAAGAGAAGGAAAGAAACATTGATGTGCCAGAGAAACATCCATTGGTTGACTCTTGTACATCCCCAACTGGGGACCTGGCCTGCAACCCAGGCACGTGCCCTGACTGGGAATTGAACTGGCGACCTTTAAGTTCACAGGTTGGTGCTCAAGCCACCAAGCCACACCAGCCAGGGCTGGCTGATCCCCATGATGATTTGTAATATCTGGGCTTTCCTTGCAGATATCCCCTTTGTGTGCTGTATGCTTTGACTTTTATATGCTAAGCTTCAGATAATTTTGACCACGCCTGGCTGAGACCCAGTGGCTGCATTCTGGCAAGCTTGTCCTTGTGGATAAGGCTTCCCTGCACATTTTCTGGTTCCTAAACTGGCTGTGTCTTACCAGGGCAGGTGCCAGGTAGCAGGAAGCACATTCAGAAGAGGGCAGCTTCACCTGAGGCTGTCACCTGCAGCAGGAAGATGCAGTAGGAGCTCCCCCACCCCCGGCCTCTACACCTGGCCATCCCAGGACTGGCTAGGCCCAGGATAAGTGCAAAGGTCGGGTCGGAAACAGGAAATGGGTGTAGAGCAGATGAACTTGAAAGAAAGGAAAGTCTGGGGGGTTGTACAAAAATTCTCATTTGGTGTTTTACATTTCTTGGAATAAATACCCAGAAGTGGAATTGAGGATCAAATGATGGTTCCATTTTTAATTTTTTGAGGAACCGCCATACTGTTTTCCATGGTGGCTGCATCAATTTACAATTCCACCAACAGTACACAAGGGTTCCCTTTTCACCACATCCTCAACAACACTTGTTGGCTAATTTATTGATGACAGCCATTCTGACAGGTGTGCATTGGTATCTCATTGTGGTTTTGATCTGCATCTCTCTGATGATCAGAGAGGCTGAGCGTCTTTGGATGTGTCTGTGGGCCATCTGTACGTCCTCTTTGGAGAAGTGTCTGTTCAGGTCCTCTGCTCATCTTTCAATTGGATTGTTTGGGGTTTTTTTTATTTGAAAAGGTACACACACCCTTATGTTTGTTGTAGCATTATTGACAATTGCCAAGATGTGGAAGCAACCTAAATGTCCATCGATAGCTGAAAGAGATAAAGATATGGTAATATATACAATGGAATATTATTCATTATTTCTCACACAGAGAAAGACACACACCATATGATTTCATTTATGTGTGGAACATTAAAGACAAAATAAATGAGCAAACAAAACAGAAACAAAGTTATTGGTATAGAGAACAAACTGGTGGTTACCAGATGGGACAGGGGCTGGGTGAAAAGATGGAAAGGATTAAGAAGTACACATTGCCCGTTATAAAAACAGTCATAGGGAAGGAAAGTCCAGCATAGGGAATATAGTCAATAATGTAACAACTGTGTATGGTGTCAGATGGGTACTAGACTTATCAGGGTGACCATTTCATAAGCTATAAAAATGTCTCATCACCATGTTGTACATCTGAAACTAATGTGACATTGTATGTCAACTGTAACTGAAAAATAAATTAATATATATACATCAGAAAAAAATCATTTGCGAAAAGGGCAAAAGTGAAAGAAAGAGCACGTTTAGGCACTGCTTGCAGGCGAACGAAGTGGATTCTCCGATGTCCTGCAGGTTTCAGCGGCTCTGAACAGCCCGACGGGACGGACCCCGTGAAGGGCAAATGCAGGGCGTGCTGGAAGGGGCCCGGTGACTTCCACTGAATGGAGGTGCCCTTTCCCAGGAGGGTGGCAGGCGTCAGCAGATCACAGTCAGACATGTCTCCTCCTCAGAGCAGAGCCGACTCCAGGCGGTGGCAGCTTGGCTAGCTGTGGGAAGTTTCTGGATGCCTGCCCACATGTCCGGCACAAAGTTCCCAATATACTCGGACAGTTATGCAAAATGCTCCCTTTTTCTTGGCAAGAGCAAAGAAATACTTAGGAGTAATTTCTTAAGAGTAGAAAAGGCTGGGTACCAAACCATTCTATTCGGGAACCAGTAGAATTTATGAACGACCACATTTAGCGCACTGCAGAGCAGGCTGGCTTAAGTCGTGTGGCTGGATGTAAGGGCTAGGGTTCAGAGTTAGGTCAGAGATCAGACTGGGATCGAATCCCGACATTGCCCTGGATGGGGTGTGAGCTTGGGCACACCGTTCAACCTGCCCAGCCCTACAGTGCCTCGTTTGCACCAGGCAAGTATTATCACCTCTCGCTGTGAGAGTTCTCGAGCAGTGCCTCACCGAAATTCCTGCACCCTGGAGTCGCATCACCTGGGGTTCTTTAAAAAATCCTTCTGTGTAGATGTTCTGATTCCATGGGCCTGGGGTATGTCCTGGGCAGCGAGAATTTTAACGGCTCCCTCAGGTGACTTGACTGTGCAGCCAAGTTGGGGAGCCCTCAGCCCAGAAAGTAGTGTGTGTGCACTCAACAAATGTGTGTTCTCTCCTCACTGGAACGTTTTTCAGAATTTCATGATGATGACATCAGGGCATTAAACCAAGCTCAGGGTTTTTCTAAGCAAGAACCAACCTTCACTTTCTGCCTTCCTCTCATTTCTAGTGGAACGATTCCCCACAGTAAGTTATAAAGGAAAAGAAACCCCACAATGGGCAAAGGGAACAGAAAAATGAAGCAACCCAAGATCATTCTGGGGGGGTCTACTGCTAGCTGGGTTTGCAGCATTTTTATCGAAGAGCCTGGGACCCCGACAGAAGAAAATCTTGGGTCGTGAGGCTCTGGGGGTGGCTTCCAAGGGGCTTTCACGAGCCTAAGTGCAGAACTCCTGCCCTCCTCCCGCGCCGCCACGTCAGCTCGTGCACGTGCACCTGTGGACATACGGGGCCCACCACACACCACGCAGCACAGCAGGGTTCTCTGCAGGAAAGGTCTTACACGTGGGACGCAGTGTCTGCGACATCAAGACACAGGTCGTACAGGCAGGCAGGGCAGCGATGAAAAGAAATTTTGCAACAAGGACGGAACGCACCGACTGCATCTCTAGAGAGAAGGCCTGCAGAACGATGACCTAAAACTTCTACCCATTGGCACAGCCATCCGGCATGCCCTTTGGGGTGGCCTCCTTCATTTTGGGGTGGGTGTATGGGTGGGGGTGATGCTATTTCCCCTCCTCAACATTGTCCATGGGGCCCAGGACTCCTTTAGGGATGCTTGGTCCTTTCCTGACGCTTTGCTTGAAGAGTGGGGAGGTGGGTGGGAAGCGGATGAGGAGGAAAGGAAGGCTTCGGAGTGATCTCCTCTGCGGACAGGAGCCCCCGGGTCCCGGGGCTGGTCCCCCCGCCCCGAGCTTGAGGGGCGGTGATGTAGTGAAAAGGCAACACGTCACAGGCTCCATGGAAGTACCAGAAATGGAATGACCTTGCACAGGATTTACAGCTGTGGTCTACCCCGCCCCAGTCTGGTCTTGGACATGAGGCAGGTTCACACTCAGGGCTCAGCGACTTCAGCTCCCTCAACAGACCCCGAGCATCTGGGCCTGGGCCTCAGCTGGCAATTGAGGAGTTAGAAGGAACCATCTGGGAAGAATTGTTTGTTTGTTTGTTTGTTTGTTTGTTTGTTTGTTTAAATCAGGGACAATAAAAAATCTGGGATTCTTCTTGGTTTCAGGGAGAGGGAAGTGCTTGGCTCTGGGGGCACTCGGGGCATTCTGTCTGCCACAAGGACACTCAGCTCCAACTCTGGGGGAACCCGCCCTTCGGGGTCCAGCTTTCACTCCCAGTCAGAAACTTTCTGAGATTTGGGAGACAACAAAGAGAACCTTTTTCTAGCTCCGCCTACCCTCAACCCCACACTGTGCTGGGTGGGGGGCCCCTAGCCAGTTGTTAACCCCCTGAGGGTTGGCCCTGCCTTTGCAAAGGGGGGTAATCAGAGGGCTGCCCCATGAATTAAATGAGATGGTGTGCTTACCTCAGCCCTTCCTGGGAGCGGAAGGAGAAAGCTCTTTAGGTATCTGAGTGTCATCCTCGCAGGCACCCTGTGAGGCCGGGACTATTATTCTCCCCATTTGAAAATGAGGAAAGTATGACTTACAAGAGGTTCGATAACTTAAGTCAGTTGGTGGAACTTCCAAGATCAGATTTCAGGTCTTCCCCGGGCCTTGGAGCACAGGTGGTCCTCCACCAACATGATGGTCCCCCACCTCTGGTTCGTGCCCCAGGCTCCCCTACCTAATTCCAAGCTTGCGTGTGGGCACTTGAAGACCTAAGGACTCGAAGAAGCCATGTGAGAAAGGAAGATGGAACAGAAGGAAAGGAAGAAACATATCTCAAAGGGATCATCTCACTATTTGGAACCCTCCCCACACCCCGAAGGATAATTTTGTTCTCTCTAGGGGTGATGGAGACCACGGGGACGAGATGGCACCGCGGGTGGCCATTTCAAGGCGTGCGTGCCGGACTCCACGGTCAGAGCTGAGCTGGCCCGTCACAGCTTTTCCAGATCCAACAAAGGCGGGCCCCAAGTTCTGTCCTCTGCCTGGGGCCAGAAATAACAGACCCCAGCAGAAAGGCCATGTGCAGGCTTCCATGCTGGGCTCTCCACCGCCCAGGTGGGGAAAGGAAAGAGGAGAGACATTTTCAAGTGCATGCACGTGATGCCGAGCTAATCGCTAACAGCCAGGACCACGGCCACTGCGGATGGGGCCCGGCCGCAGCTCAGTGGCTCCGAGAATGATGGAGTGGCCTTTAATTGTTTATACTCCGAAACCTGGGAAGTGTTGGCAACAAAACGGGAATAGAGAGGCTGCTGGCAGCCGGAATGACAGGCGGGAGGGAAAGCCCCCACCCACCTAAACGGTTAAATGGCCGGTTTGCCAAGGCCACTGAGCAAAGTGTTACCTCACTGCGGGGCAGATTAAAATATGCATTTTCTCCTAATTGAGCATAGTGAAGTCAGCCGGCGGTCCTGTCACTAGTGCAGGAATGAATTGTCACAGCACGAAACACACTACCCGACAGAGCATCTATTATACAGGGGAAAAGAACCACATAAACCTCCTTCACATTGGAACTTCAACTCATTTGCTGCCCAGGGGGCTTAGAGAAGACCGTGTGAGGTGGTCACTGGTCACCCCAGTTTTCTGGGACAGCAGCTCAGGCTCCAGTCGTCACATACCACGTGGCGAGGTCAGGTCTGCAAATCTGGCCAGAGAGCTAAAAGTTTATGTATACTGATTGAGCTTTGTTGTTTTGAGCATATGTTTCATATACTTATATGTTTAAATATATATTAGGGCAACGTATGGAATGCTAATCCTATTTTTCCACTGTTCCTTTTTAAATTTGAAATGTGCCCTCTTAAGGAAATAGAAAATCCAATAACAGAAGAAGGCCCTCATATTCCCAAATCTGATGTAGCCCGGACAGAGCCTCGTTGGGCAAGGGCCCACGGGAACGCCTCTCGGCCTCGCACAGGTTCCTGGGGGATATTGATGCCACCTGGGCCTGATGCTTCCATCAAGGGCTCATTTCTGTTCCATTCCCTCTGCCACCACCGGATGGCGCTAGCTCTGAGATGTGTCATGCTAAATTGACGTCTGCACTCTAGAACAGACAGAAGATGTGTTCTCCATTTATAACTTCACAGTCCTTGACATTTTAAAGCACATCCATAGTACTTTTGGTTCACTTCTTTTTCTCTTTGAGTATTCCTTATTTCAGATTGTTGACAGACACGTCACCATCTTAATGCCCTTCCATTTCTCTCTTCAACGGAGGCATCCATTTGAACTCAGCAGGTCCTTGTGGCCCAACGCTGTCCCTTAAAGTGAAGCAAGCAGCCACGTGGTTGGCACACTCTGAGCTCACACCACCTGAAACCCACGGGTCATTTTCCCACGAACATCTGCGACTGCATGCGTGTGCTGGCTTCTGTGCCCCTCGATGTGGGACTTCGCATTGATTATCAGCTTCCTCATTGTGGTTGTAGCCATGTTTCAGCCTGTTGAGGACATTTTGAATCCTGATTTTATCCCCTGCTTCTAATGGAGGTTGTGTTATTATCCCCTTCACAGATGGGTGCATGGAAGCTTAGGGCATGAGGGGTGCTGAGGGGCAGGGCACTTGCCCAGACTGTGAAGCCGCACAGTGGCGGCCTCACTCCAGAGCGCCTGCTCCTGGCCGCCAGACAACACCGCCTGCCTGCTCGCTGGTACTCCTGCTCTAGCATTTGATACTGGATGCAGGTGAGTTAACTTCAGTTCCGCTGTGATTCCTGAGGTCCTAGCACAAGTAGGCTCTGTGTTAGAGGTCTCTCACCAAAAGGCACACTTCCTAGCTACATGGATCCTGTAGCCCATAGGTTTAGCTGTGGCAACAGTCCCAAAACCTCAATGACTTAAAATATCCAAAGTTTATTTGTCACTCATTCTGCATGTCCATTGAAGGTCAGCCTGGGGAATCTGCTCTTCGTGGTCACTCAAGGACCCAGGCCGACAAGGCAGCTACCACCTTGAACACTGAAGGTTTCCAAGGAGAGGGGAAAGGGGAGACATGGGGGGTAGGCTCACTCCAGCAGTTAAACGTTCATCCCAGAAGGAACTTCCGTTCCTTACGCGTTACCCATGGCAAGTCCAAGGTCCACCCATCCAAAAGGGACCTGGCAGTGTCATCCCACTGTGACATGACACCACGTGGAGACTAGGACACGACTACACGCCTCATGGGGCAGAAGGCGGTACAGCACTGGCTGAGTAACAGACAAACTGGGAAATAATGCCCTTTTGTGGGATCAGGAACAGCTTGGGGAGGAGGGCTTTGGAGAGAAGTGAGACTGCAGAGGGCAGACGGAGGGGCCAGGGGAATGAGAGCCTAGGCTGGGAGAAGGGTAAGATGGGAGGCCCGAAGTTGGGCGAGGCCCCTGAGGGAATAAGAGGATGCCCTTGAGCGCAGAGTTCGGGAGGGGTGAGAGGGACGAGGTGGAAGGCTGGGCCGAGGCCACGTGGAAAAATTTCTGTCAGTTTTGTGGCCTGTGGAAGGCGCTGGCGGGGCATCTGTGACATGATCGAAGCTGTGCTTCAGGAAGTTTCTTCCGACGGCAGCTCGGAGGGGAGTTTGAAGTTACAGCTTCAGGGGCAGTATCTTAGGTGAGAGAAGGGGAGAAGCCGGGCTGGGCCATGTGGGTGGGAAGCAGGGAAGGGTTGGAGATACGACGTGGAAGGGAAACTCCCGAACCACAAAATCAGACACACCATCAACCCCGACAGTCAAATGTAATCCGAAGGAGTGGGCGAAGGAAAGAAGATGCCTTCATTTCAAGCCTACTTGAGGTTCTTGGATGATGTCAATGCATGTTCCAAGAACCCACAAGTGATCTCTAAAGCAGGGACAAGGCGAGTCTTGCTTTTGCAGAAGACGGTTTGCCCCTGGTCCCCTAGACATCCTATTGGGCAGGGGCTTGCTGCTAGCCCTATAGATTATTTCTTCTCCGTGGGAACATTTGAATCCATTCACTATTTATTTACTAACTGTGCTCCTCTTCTACAGTGGCACTGACCACGGGAAATTCTTTTACAAAAAGAATTAGTATAGGGTCCTGAAACTAGTGTAAAAATATGTGTCCTATTTGCCTTGGACTTTGAAGCATACCTATTCTGTAAAAAACATTTTTAGAGACATTCAGGAGTAACAGCGTGTCAGTGAGTTTATTCTGTATGCGTGAACAGGAATCAATTCGGAAAACCTGCTGCAGGTCCTACGGGGTTTGGCCGAGTCAACACTGTATTACATACACACTGATCACTGTTATGAAGATCTCCGAGGTCGAGTTAATCCTCCTTAGTGGAAATAAAATCAAAATCCATGGAGGCGAAGGTGATTTTACTTCAATCCCATCTTTCACTCATCAGAGAAGCCCAGCGAATACCAGCGTCTAATCTTCCTTACGCAGCAGGTGCATCTCTGAAGGCTGAGGCCCTGCTTCTTGGTAAATGTAAAGCTTTTGTTTTATAATGAATCCGATGCATCAGTAAACATACTTTAATGTTTTTTGCTGTTGTCTTATCATTGGATCAGAAATTAGACAGTTTAGTAAGCAGAAAAATGCAAAGCCTGGAATACGTCAGCTTTTTCTTGGGGTGTTCTGCACATTGTGCGCAAGCAGGTGGATTCCGTATCCAAGGAACAGGCTCTTGGAACTTGAGTGACAGGCACCGCTCTAGGCCTCACCACTCAGAGTGTGGTCCATGGAGCAGCAACATCAGCAGGACCTGGCTGCTTGTTAGAGGTGCAGAACCTCAGGCCCCACCTCAGGCCTCGGAATCTGCATTTCAGCAAGCTTGCCAGGGGAGTTTTCTGTGCCCTTAATTCTCAGAAACACTGACATGAAGGACCCAACTACAAGGAGCAGACCCACGACCCTCACTCCAACCCTCACCCAACGGTCCTTGAATTTCGGTTCCGTTGATTAAACGTGAGAAGCCGCACGTCCTTCATTTGCTTTTGGTGGGAAACGCCATGTTGCCTAGAGGAGTCTCCTCTCTGGGGCTCCGCTGGATGATGGAGGCAGGTGCCACGCCCTCGGTTTCCACAAACAATTTGAAACCGATACAGGGATCCAGAGTGGATACAGATCTTTTCTCTGCAGAATCTTCTTTTCTATTCTGGAAACCCCGTGGCCTGGGATAAGATGGTGAGGAGGGGTCACATCACACACCCCCCCCAACCCCACAGGGATGGGGGATACCCCAGGAATCTCTGCCTGTCCCATTAGACACCCTCCTTCCATTAGAGACCCTCGGGCCTGACACCCACAGGAACAAGGCTAGATTAAGGGGCGGGGGCTTGGGCGGGGGTGGGGTCAGTGAGACAGCACTGGGGTAAGTGGTACCCACAACCACCCCGCTGTGCCACCATCACCAGCCCTGCTGAAAGTCGTGGAAACATTAACTGCCTGTAATTTTGACATGTCAGATATTTAATAAGGAACAAATTAGCACTTGGGTCTTTTTTTTTTTCCTCAAGACAATCCAATTTCTATGCCAGGCACCAACTTCTATATTTCAAAATGCATTTTTGAAGGTTAATTAGAGAAGCAGCAGAGACACTGTTTTCCAAGAGGGATTTTTCTGGCTCCTTCCAGGTCTATGGATGGTAGCAAAAATAACTCTCAGACACTGTAAATTGAGTGTGCGAAGCTGTGAGAACAAACCTATCTCATTAGTCATCGTGTCAATTACAGTATCTAAGGAACAATTTCAAGGCAATAGCATATTTATTCGATGCTGCCAAAGCTACCTGGACCCACTGTTAGGATGGTATTTGTTCTTAATGCTCCGAGTACCTCTTTAACCAAATGGCACTCCATAAAAATTTAGTGTGTTCCCACTGTAATTAAATGGCCCTAGTCAGTTTTGCATTTATGATATAAACTATAATGGCTGTAAAACCCCGCAATTAACTTTCCTTGCACCAACATTTCATACTTGAGAAATTCTCATTACAAATTTCATTACGGATTCACTTATCTGTAATTTGTCCTATGTAACCTAAAGAACATTAACAAACTTAGAGTCACTTTTGCTCTATTAAAAGCTAAAGGTAAAAGTCTTTCACCTAGCAAGCCGTTCTTGATATTTCAAAGGGCTGAAGTGGTTCAAGTGCGGTGGGGAAAGTGGGAAGGAGAAGAGATCGTTTGATTGGAAGTAGAGCAGTGAATGTGGAGGCAAATGGGCGCGTGCCATTGCGCTCACCCCCCTGCTCAGTGAGAGCCACGGTGTCCTTGACCAGGTCGCCGGGGACAGGGAATAGGGCACACGGAGAAATGACAGGGAAGGTGAACCGAGGACTGGAAGTTGGTATCCTGGAGCCTGGAGCTTTTTTCCACTTCTGCTTTGGTTTCCTCTCTCTCTTAGGGGTCGGGTTGGCTGGAGGGACCCACCCTTCAGGGTTATAAAGAGCTCTTCCGCTGGTTTTGTTTGGTAGAATGTCCATCAAAAAAACTTTGTTGTTGCCAAAGGCAAGGCGGAAAGAGTTTAAGGGGAGGTGGAAACAAGGTCCTGTCTCAGCGACACTTGCACTTCAGTCTCGCGTCTCCGGAGGCTCTGATGGGCTTGGGATGATATTTGGAGAAACTTTCTGTCTCCTCTAGACCCCCACTCCCCCTCCCACTTTTTAAGGCAGAAACAAATGTGTGCCTACATTAAAGTGATGTGAAAGTCGATGGAGCCCGTGTCCGGAGACCTGACTTCTAGTCCTCGTTCTGCCAGGACCTTGCTGGGGAACCGTGAGGACTTTTGTAACCTTCTTTTTCCCCCGGTTCTGGGAAAGGGAGGGGTCTCACTAGGATGACCTCCGAGAGTCCCTCTGTTCCTCCAAGGACTGTTCATTTCCTGGTACGTAAAACCAAGAGCTTCTGTTGTTCCCCGAGGGGCCTGTGTGGGTGCCAAGGGCCCTGTGAGCGTGGGATTTCCATAATGATTAGCTCCACAGGGGCAGCCGGAGTAAATACTTCCCCCCAATAGCAGCCTATCTCAGCATTCCGCTGCCTTCCATAACTGCCTTCATTTTATTCTAATTTGTAATTAACTTTTACAAAATTAAATTGGAGATAGAAAATTACTGTCCTGACATAAATAATCCTGCTGCTGGATGTGGCAGTGTTAACACAATCAACAATACGATTCATAAATGAAAGAAATGTTGTCCTACTTATGACTTCTGTGTGCTCCATCTTTCATAGAATATTACAGTGTAAATTGAAATTTTATATGATTTAATAAACCTCAAAAAGATATTACGGCCCAGTAACCACATAACTGTAACAAATCGCCCCCCTCCCTTATTACAGAGCTTTCTCCTCGCCCAGGCCTCTGCCTCGTTATCAAGGCGGTGTCTTTGACAACCCAGAGCCCATTCAAAGCACCCTGATGAAAGGGTGCCCCACACGGTGGAGTGTCAAAATCTGTACCAGGCTGGAATCCTTGAGGATGGTGCTGTGAAACGAGAGAATGTTTCCTTTCATTTTTCATCCTAGGCATCAAGCCACAAACGTGTTATCTGGCGCCGGAAGCCAGCCCCGCCACGCCTCCACGTGACCTGAGCCAGGTTCCTCATCACTGCAAAGACACCAAAGTCAAATCATCAAAACAGCAGCAGTGACGGTGGTTTGTTATCCCTCCAAATCTTTAGCCGGTTTGGTGGGTTTCCTAGTCGAGATTTAAAGTTTCTTTGTTTTCAGAGCACCAGAGCTCCCATTTGTCAACGCTTGCCGTTTTCCAAAGGTTTCTGGCTCACCCACGAATTCATTAGACTGGTCGCAGCAGTAAAATCCCCACCCAATTTCTTTCTGCTCCCTCACGACGTGCCCTCGCCTCCCCCACGCCCCTGTTTTCTTGTTTGGCTGGGGCACGGGGGTGCCAGCGCTCTCTCCCCTCAGGCACTGGTTTCCTGGGAGCCTGGTGTGATTTCTGCAGCTTCCGGCAACTGTGTGGGGACGCACTTGCTCCAGAGAATTTAATGACTTGTTTTACTGCTGCCTGCCACCAATATTTATCTGTATTAACTGAAGAGAGGCATTACTCCAAATGGCGCTTCACACCTCTGAGCATTATACAGTCATTCCAAAGTCATGAGTTGCACCAAACTCCACGGGCAAACGCAGAGATGCTGTGGGGATGGAAATAGCCCGACTCAAAGTTTTTAAACTTGAATTGTCTACAGCAACCTGGAAGCCCAAGTTATCCTAGTTGCTGCAGGCAAGAATGACTGGATAACAAGCCATGAAAGCCATCTTTCCTCAGCTTGGGTTTTCCTTGAGTTAACAGGAGCACCTTGTAAGCACGTACAAGTATAATGGGGAAGAAGCACTCAGACAAGGCGATGCGACAGAACAGGTGAGCACCGTGCCTTCGTCTGCCTTCATCAGTTGGCAAAGAAACTGAACTATCCTCTCTACATTTACCCCGCCCGTCCTCTGGTGGTCACTTTTCTCACTCTTTTTCCCCTGCGAGAGAGTCCACGCAAACATTTCCTGGTTTGCGTCTCTTCCAAGCACTTTCCAAAAGCACTTGCTCACTCTTACTGCTGGCCTCCCCTGTAGCGGGTAAGCTCCTCGAAGGGCAGAGACAAGGCAGGCAGACTCACCCTTCTGTCTACAGCACAGAGCACAGGGCCTGGCAGGGGGCAGGGCCCCTTTCCGTTTGCAGAGTGAATTATCCTTCCTGGGGGATCATGACCTTGAAGGACAGTGAGTATTTCTAGTACCTGTGCAGACCACTTTATTTTAAGCCAACAGCTTTCAAAAGATCATTTAGACATCTCACGCTTGTGTCTTCCTCGAAGATCAGCACTTCCAAGCGGAAAAGGATGTGAGAGGTCAGTTGGGTCAATCCTTCCCCTGACAGAGGAGAGAACTTGTACCCAGAGGGATTAAGAGACTCGTCCAAGGTCGTCTGGCTCCACAAAGGCAGAAGTAGCTCCAGAACCCTGGCTCCTGGCAGCCTGCTGGCTCTGGCTCTCTCAGACGCTGTCCTCTGTCCCCAAAGATAAGCTCTCCAGCCAATGGCTTCTAGAACGGCTTGACTTTCACATTCTGGACAGCAAACCTACTTCCTATAATTCTCCCGTCTTTAGTAATTATGTTTATGGGATATCTGGGCAAGAGAATTAGTCTTCAATTCATAATAGATAAGGTTTACATTTTTAATAACAGAATTAGAACTTCAGAGAACTTTATAATGGCACTATTAGCCCGCCACACTTAGGTTTTATATTCTTCCAAGATTAGTCACCCAGTGACTTTACACACTTTGAAGGAAACACAAGACTTGGAAAGAGAACTCGTGAACAGGGCAAATGGCCAGTGGGAGTCTGATTCCCAGGCCCTCTGAAGTAAGGAGCACCTGACGTTCTTGGATGAATTCGGTGAAACAGGGCGGACATATTGCACATTTTCTTTAAAAGATATAAAGTGGAACTAATTTGTTCTCATTCTCAGGCTTGGAAGCACTCCTTGAGTTAACCAGCGGTGTTCTGGAGAATGAAGAGCAAGTCTGAGAAAAACCATTGAAGACGCTGAAAACCAGTAGGCAAGACCTTGTATATATTAACCCACATGCAGACTGACTTTCAGCATGACTTATAAAGTGATCTGTGTCCCTAAGTATATAGATAGGGATAGACTCAAAAGGGGTCAAGTGGGAAAATACTATTCAGAAAATACTGGTGCAGCCAGCTGTTTACAGAGAACACGGGAAGACACAGGTCTAATTTTGTGCCATCCCAGGCATTCGTACTCACAGTAAATACAATTGTCTACTGAAATAAGGTATCTTTTCTCTACATGCCATCTGCTTATCAATAGCCCTGAATAAAATTGATAGCAAAGGTAAAGAAAAGCCTGGTTCCTCACCCAGGGCAGCATCGTTGAAAGGGGGAGATATGTAAAGCTTCCTTTCAACATCGAATCAATATCCCATTTTCTTAGTGATTAATCCAAATGAGCATCCAGCTCTTAACGTTTTGACAGGTGTATTATCTCGATGTTTTATTCACTCTCTATACTTCCAAAGCAGGATAATTTTCATGTCAGTTGATTATCTTATTGATATTCCCTGGATTAGGTCAGTGAAACGGGCACAAATGAAAAATCAGCTTCAGGGATCTCGAAATCAGGATACAGAAGTATGTTCTTCCTTCTTTCAGGCTAACAAGCAGTGACAGGTATTCACAGCATCAAACTGTCAACACTGAGACTTCTGTCATCTGCATCATAATCTGTTTCTTAGTAACACTTGGTCTGAGCAGCAGTAATAGAATTAATTATACTTCATTTTGCTGCCTTTAACAGTATTGACCAAATTTAAGAACAAATGAGAAGTGCTTATCAAGCTTGAAGAAAATAATCCATCAGTGGCACAATTTAAATTCTCTGCAGTTCTCTTATTAATCAAAGTAACACTTACTATCCTATCTCCACTTCCCATTAACAGTCATTAAGCCCTGCTGCTGATTGAAGCAATTTCTTTAGGGACCTCAACCTCATTTTTAAGAGAAGCTTCTTTAGTGGAAAACAATATCATATAAGCATGGTGACTTAAAAGAGAGGAAGAGGTTCTTCAATCATGTTCTGACCTTGATAGTTTTCAATGCTGTAAGTTCAGAAAAGTACACAACCGTAAGGTTGGAAACTTGGAGAGTGGATGGGTTGCCCTGGCCTCCGCACCTGAAAGAGGCATGAGTCCAACAAGCAAGGCCTAGAATTGGGTCAAACAACTTACCACTCTGTCTCAACCACTGTGGCCCTCGCATTCTTTCAAGTGCAAGGTCAGATGCATCCCAGAACCAGGGAATGCTCTAAGAAGGGTTTACCAGGAATATCCCTGTCCCGACTTTGGTTCTGAGGAGGGGCTTGGGAGAGAGGTGAGGGAAGGAGTGCTGGCGTCGTAAGACTCGGGTTTGAGGCAACACTCCATACTTCTAACCTACGACCTTGAGAAACTGGCTCAGTCTTTCTTGCATCCATTTCCTCTGAAATGGAAATAATAGTATCATCTGCAAGACTTACTTCTCCCAATTGTTGTGGAAAGCACAGGAGAAAATGTATATGAAAGTCCTCTGAAATTGTTGAACAGTACAGATGTTAACTATTGAAGCCCTAGAAGCCACAGACAATGTTTCATTCAAATCTATCCCCACCTCCTTGCCCCATGTGGATACAAAGCAGGTGCCCAATAAGCACCAAATTAATGTTAAAGAAGCCCTATTTCTAAAAAGGAGAATAAGGTGACCCACATGATTAAAACAGAATAGTCTTTTCAAAAACACCTGTAATGTAGTTCCAGCCAAGATGGAGATGTAGGTAGAAACCCTTCGCTTCCTTACACAACCAGAAGGAGGAAAACAACCAATCTAAAATCAATAAGCAACCAGAAGTGCCAAAAATCAAAATGCATGGAACTCTGACAACCAAGGAATTAAAGAAACAGTCAAGCAGAACAACCAGACGAGTAAGGCGGCAGACGGAGAGAACGCATGGCGAGGCAGCTACTGTGCAGACAGGGTTGCAGGTTGCATGGGCGGGGCTGACTGAACGGGAAACTGAGACTCGGAGCTGACGGTGGACTATGGCCGTTGCTGAGGTGGGAGAAACTCCCAGTTTCACACAAGAGAGTTTGTTGGAAAGTGGGCTAGAGCTGAGCAGGCAAGCTGCACTGTTCCCTCTCTGACCCCTCCCCCCCAGGCAGCACCGCAGTAGCAAGGAGGGTTGCCTTGCCCAGTTGAATACCTAAGGCCCTGCCCCCTCACAACCTAACAGGTATGTGGGTACAAACAAACAGGCCCAAATGAAAGAACAGAACAAAACTTCAGAAAGAGAGCTAAGCGATGAGGAGATAGCCAACCTATCTGATGGAGAATTTAAAGCCCTGGTAATCAAAATGTTAACAGAACTGATTGAGCTTGGTCGAAAAATGAAAGAACAAATGAAGGATACCCAAAGTGAAGTAAAGCAAAGTATTCAGGGAACCAACAGTGACAGGAAGGAAACCAGGACTCAAATCAATGATTTGAAACAAAAGGAAGAAATGAACATCCAAATGGAACAAAACGAAGAAACAAGAATTCAAAAAAAAAAAATAAGAGAGACATAGGAACCTCTGGGACAACTTTAAATGTTCCAATATCCGAATTATAGAGGTGCCAAAAGGAGAAGAATAGCAGCAAGAAATTGGAAACTTATTTCAACAAATAGTGAAGGAAAACTTCCCCAATTTGGTGAAGGAAATAGACTTCCGGGAAGTCCAAGAAGCCCAGAGAGTCCCCAAAAAGTTGGACCCCAAGAGGAACACACCAAGGCACATCATCATTAAGTTACCCAAGATTAAACATAAAGAGAAAATCTTAAAAGCAGCAAGAGGAAAGGAGAGTTATCTACAAAGGAGTGCTCATAAGGCTATCAGCTGATTTCTCAAAAGAAACCTTTCAGGCATGAAGTGGCTGGAAAGAAGTATTCAAAGTCATGAAAGGCAAGGTCTTACATCCAAGAATACTCTATCCAGCAAAGCTATCATTTAGAATGGAAGAGCAGATAAAGCGCTTCCCAGATAAGGTCAAGTTAAAGGAGTTCATCATCACCAAGCCCTTATTATATGAAATGTTAAAGGGACTTATCTAAGAAAAAGAAGATCAAAACTATGAACAGTAAAATGACAACAAACTCACAACTATCAACAAATGAACCTAAAAAGAAGAAAAGAAAAACAATGAAAACAAACTAAGCAAACAGTTGGAACAGGAACAGAATCAGAGAAATGGACATCACATGGAGGGATTTCAGTGGGGAAGCGGAAGGGAGGAATGGGGGAAGTACAGGGAAGAAGCAGCGTAATTGGTAGGCATAAAATACACATGGAGAGGTAAAAAATGGTATAGGAAACAGAGAACTCAAAGAACTTGTATGTTATTTGAGGACATGAACTAAGGTGGTGGGGATGCGGGTGGGAGGGAGGTGCAGGGCAGAGGGGAATAAAGGGGGAAAATTGGGAAAACTGTAATAGCATAATCAATAAAATATACTTAAAAAAAAAACCCATAATGTACATGGAGTGGAAGGGGCGTGAGCATGTCTTCCGGGCATGGAGGAAAAACAAAACATTCCTAGAATCAAGGGAATTGGGCTCCAGTGTCTGCAGGGCCAAAGGGCTCTGTGGTTCAGGAAATGGTGACCTTACTAGGAAAAGCCCAGAACCTGTTGGTGATTGGTGAGGCAATGCCGCTGACAGTTTGGTCCTGCCAGGAGAGCCAGTAGAGTCAGAACAGTTTCCACTCCGGTGCCCTCTGTACTCTCTTCCTGGGGATTTAATGTCGGGGTCACTGACCACAGCTCTGCCAGGCAGGATAATAACAGTCAAGTCACCAAGTTGAAGGTAAAGCAATCGCCTATCAGGAAGCGGGTGTGGACTTGGGAATTAGGCTCTGGAACTGTAAAGCTTCTGCATCATCTGTGTATTGGGTCAAGGCATCCAGTATTCTAGAGTCTCACCAGTTCCCCCCTGGAGACCAGTATTTCCTCTGGTTGTTAATCGCCATTCACCATAATCCTGATATTTACAAAAGCCTAATACAACATGGCATTGGTTATAGAATTTCAAGGTGGTAAAACAGTGTTCATCCTGCTCCATCTTACTGATGAGGAAAACAGACTCAGAGAGGGCCAGTGTCTTACCCGAGGTCACCCAGCTGGGCACCGTTGGCCACCTTTGGCTCACCAAGAAGTGACCTTGCTCCTTGGAGCAGCCATCTGAGATTCATTGTGAAGCTCTTCTCTTTCCTGCAGAGGAGGCCGTATACCCAGGGAGGAGACCTGAAGGGCCCTCTCAGGAAGGACTTCTGCATGCCTGTCCCCTTCTTATTTCTGTGCTTTATACACAGAACCCTTTGCTTTGGGTTTGGCTCAAAGATAAGTGTGTCGGATGGAGACTGGACAGGTGAGACAGATCCATTCTTTCCCTTTGATGCTCAGAGTCCCAGAGGAGATAAATCAAGACCTGGACCTGAATTTGCTTGGCCAGCATAGACATGGAGATGCCTTTCAATAGGCTATTGGATCTGATGCATAAAGACAATCGTATAATCAATGAAGAGATGGAACTCCCTCAGTTTCTGATGACCACTGATGTTTCCAGCTGCAGACCGTGCCCTCCGCCTGGATGGCCCCAGAGGCCACAGAGAGCAGAGTTCAGCAGGGAGTGAATTTCCTTCCCTTGAAGAGTTAAAGAGCAGCACTCACCGCTTCATTTCTAAGACATTAAATGTATGATTCTCATCCAAGAAATGAAACACAGAGCTGAATTTTTGGATCAATGGAATGCCTACTCCTGTTAAAGCACTTAAAAAAGGAAAACATCTACAAAATGTCCCATTAGGCTGACAAATTTATAACACGATGAAAAGTGTGCCAGCAGTTTCAGAGCCGAAGAGAGCGCTGGGTTTCAAGAGCAGGAATGGGTTTGAATTTGGCGATACTTCATCGACAGGAACAAGTTTAGCGATCACATCTCTTCCCAATATTTCCCACGTTTGCTTTTCACTGGGCATATGTTTGCCATGACAGAACGTGGACATCAACTTAAAAAATAAGTTGTAAAATGAATGATATTAAATGGACTTTCTCAGCAGGAAGACATGGAAATATATTCTCATCTTGATGTGTGGGGCTGTACAGACATAAATGCCATTAGCATTAATGGTAATTACGTGCGTAAATCCCCATGCTCAGGATGAGAATATGCCCCTTAGTTTGCAAGTACAATGACGGGCTCATTTTCAAAACTAGAAACAGCTGAGACTTTTTTCCTCTAACTGGGAGAGATCGACAGAGTGCCTCAGAGCATAAAACCGGAGCACCCACTTCCACAAAACATGCAATACAAGCACTTTGAAACTCTTTTACCTCGGAAAAGATGAAGATGTAGGAAAAAATCGCAGACTGCACTCTGAGTATTCCGGCCATTTGTACTTTATCATTCATAGTTTCCTGTCACCTGCTAGGGCGGTTACACTACAGGAGCTACGTGCTCTTGTAATGAACTCGGTTTATTATGGTCTGATGGCTAGTGAGAATCATATTTTCCAGTTAACCCAGAAAGGGCTGTTTAGCCACAATGAAATTTTGCTGCAAGTAAGCAAATTTAGCATCCTGTTCACCAAAGCCAATATATTCTAATCTCATTAAAACAGGCAGGCCGATGACAGAACCAGAAAAAAGGTTCAAGTCTTCCCTTTTTAATTCTTAAATTAATAAGGCGGTGTGTTTGATTAGGCCTCGCCTTACACTGCAGGGAAACAAAAACCAAGCCGTCTTTGCCCAAAAGTCAGACGACATCACCACAGAGGACCGCCTGCTTTGTAACTTGACAAACACTTCATCAGGGGACAAGGGGGCGAAGAGACACACGTAATTAAAATATACCAAAAAAACAAGCCATTGTGGCTTTCAATTACAATGGAACTAAGACGCAGCCATATTATTTCTCCAAACTATTTTCACTTAGCACAGTTGGGATGGAATTATTGCCATGACCTTTTAAAAATGTGAAGAGTGAATCGATACCCTTTCAGCGGCAAGATTGCAGGAGCAGAATGGGCCGTGCTGTAATGGTGTGTATTTCTGCATCAGGAGGCAGTTGAAACCTAATTATCGTCAATCACACACGAGGTACCTCCACGTTCCGATGAGCCGGGCAGGCAGTGGCATACACGGGAGGGTCCGAGCAAGTGGGTCTTCGAGGAGGAGGAGCACGTGTGGGGAAGGGGCTGGGGGACCTGGGAATCCCTGGGCCAGTGGAGTGAGGCTTACAGGTGACTTATAGGGACTGTCACTCATTTGCAATAACTAACACTGGCCTGTCAGAAACAGCCACCTGTAAATGATGTATGAGTGGCTGGCAGCTTGCCATCCCCCAATAGACCTTGCAGCCAAGAATCACATTTTATTGTCGAGGTCATCCGAATGCTTACTTGGATACATGCCATATATTATTAAAAAAATAACAAACAACCAATCAGCAACGTTTCTTAAGGTTCAAGGGCAAAACAGCCAACCTGCTTTTAGAAAATAGGAAACATGCATCCAAGATGCATTAGCATATGCTTTTTAATTGCCTCTCTCCTTACATAAAGAAGTGACACTATGGAGAGGCCTGAGGTCGGTGACGCGATGTCAGATGGAGAGATTATATGTGGATATTCACTTTTCCTAAGCTGTTTCATCCATGATGGCAGAAAAATAAACAAACTTCTCTTCATCAACAACTATGGTCCCA